>LR812528.1:7646768-7884268 GCA_903798195.1 Danio kyathit | reverse complement strand
TCGTTCATAACGGAGATTCATTCACAAACGGATCGCTCCCTCCGTCAGAATGAGAAGTGAAAGCAGGAGAGGGGGTGTGTTTTAGGACACGGATTAGATCAAATTAAACAGGGAAGGAGGGTAATGCATTTCCATGCACACAAACACTCACTCTTTGTCAGGAATGCCCATGCGGTCACATCCATCAATGTAGAGAAGTGATGTAAAATTATAATATTTCGTAATTGAAAAAAATATTTGCATACTGACCACCGGGGAAAACTCCCGATCATAGATAAATGTGTATATGTGTATTTCTCTGGCTTTGGATGGCCACAGTCCTCCGCTTCACCTTGGTCCCGCATTCATTTCAAAGGAGCGCTACCCTGTACTAAAATGGCGGCTCTACTGACGCATTCGTTCTAATAGACAATAGCAGGGTAGGCGACATCTAGTGTATATATCTATGGCATGATTTTAGCATGAATTAGCATGTTGTTAGCATGATTCTAGCATAAATTAACATGTTGTTAGCATATTTCTAGCATAAATTAGCATGTTGTTAGCATGATTCTATCATGAATTAGCATGTTGTTAACATGTTTCTAGCATGAATTAACATGTCTATTAACATTTCCAGCCTGGTCTTAGCTGGTCAGGCTGGAAGTTGACCAGGTAAAACCAGCTTGACCAGCCAAAACCAGCTATGTCCAGCTTAAACCAGGCAGGTTTAAGCTGGTCATTTTCCAGCCTGACCAGGCTAGAAACCAGCCTGGAAATGGCCAAAACCCCTCTAAAACCAGGCTGGTCGACCAGCTAAAACCAGCCAACAAGCTTAGGCTGGTTTAAGCTGTTTTTTTCAGCAGGGTCGTCTACCCTATTGTTGCCTATTGGAAGGAATGTTTCAATAGATCCGCCATTTTAGTACAGGGTAGCGCTCCTTTGAAATAAATGTGAGACCAAGGTGCAATGGAGGACTGTGGCTATCCAGAGCCAGAGATATACACATATAGATATATATCTGTGATCGGGAGTTTTCCCCCGATGGTCAGTATGCAAATATTTTTTAAATTACGAAAATTATAATTTTACATCACTTTTCTACATTGATGGATAAGTGACCGCACGGGCATTGCTGACAAAAAGCGTTTGTTTGTGTGCATGGAAATGTATTATCTCCCTCCCTGTTAAATTTGATCGAATCCATGTCCTGAAACACACCTCCTCGCCTGTGTTCACTTCTCATACTAACGGAGGGAACAATTTATTTGTAAATGAATCCCTGTTATGAACGACACATTCACAAGTAATTAGCCAACTATAATACACGTTTCTGGCACCGCAGCGTCTTGTTGTCATATTTCTTTTTCATTGTTTACTTATTTTATTCAACAAAACTAGCATAAGCCTAGTATTTAGTGCAAGTTGGTATTACTTTGCCTTATTTTGAATGCAGTAAGTGACTGTATAGTAAGTGACTGTATTATCATCAATAACGTTACTTGTTCAAAAGTAACGAAAAGTTCATAACGTACAAAAATTAAAAAACGATGAAATGTTCTGCCTTGTTTTCTTTGTTTGATTGTTACTACACCCGTACACAGCACTAAAGTCCAGCATCTTCACATTGGCGCACTGTCTTGACTAGTGCGGTTGAATGACATATGTCCTGGGAGCACTATACAAATGTGGCGGCGCTATTGACGCATGCTCAGGGTCCGTACGCGATATCTAGTGTATATATCTATGGCATGATTCTAGCATGAATTAATATGTTGTTAGCATGGTTCTAGCATGGATTAGCATGATGTTAGCATGATTCTAGCATAAATTAACATGTTGTTAGCATGGTTCTAACAGGGATTAGCATGTTAGCATGATTCTAGCATAAATTAGCATGCTGTTAGCATGTTTCTAGCATGAATTAACATGTTGTTAGCATGATTCTAGCATAAATTAGCATGTTGTTTGCATGATTCTAGCATGGATTAACATGTTGTTAGCATGGTTCTAGCATTGATTAGCATGCTGTTAGCATGATTTTAGCATGGATTAACATGTTGTTATCATGATTCTATCATGAATTAACATGTTGTTAGCATGTTTCTAGCATGAATTAGCATGTTGTTAGCATGATTCTATCATGAATTAGCATGTTGTTAGCATGATTCTATCATGAATTAGCATGTTGTTAGCATGATTCTATCATGAATTAGCATGTTGTTAGCATGTTTCTAGCATGAATTAACACATTGTTAACATGAATCTATTGTGTAAGTTTTTTTTTTCCACTCAGTGTGCGGTATCAAATTCTATTAAAGTGCACCTTTGATGAAAATCATTTTTTGTAAGCTGTTTGGACAGAGCTGTGTGTAGGTATAGTGTGTTCACAGTCATATTGGAGTGACATAAAGTCAATAAGGCTACGTTCACACTGCGAGGCATAGTGCTCAAATCTGATTTTTTCTCAGATCTGATTTTTTTGCCTAGCTGTTCACACTGTTGTTATAAATGTGGCCAATATCCGATTTGCAGTGTGAACAGATCATGGTCCTAAACAGTGGCGGCTGGTCAATAGAGGGCGCTGGGGCGCCGCCCCCTTCAATTAGACCCCTTTAATATGTTAATGTTTATTATCACAAATATTAACAAAATAAACTGATTTAATTATAACATTCTAACATTTATTGTAGTCATACTAACATTTATTGAAAAAAAATGTATGAACTATATTTTTTCATGTGTGTGCGGGGCGCCGGACTAATGGGTGTCTATGTAGGTACACAAACTTTTGCAATGCACGTGATATGACGATAAGCTCTAATTGGCCGGTTTTAAATTGTCTTTGGGGCGCAGCGCTCTGCGTCCCGAACCCTCCCATTTTTGTTGTTAGAACGAATCATATATGTTATTATATGATTGGCCTTATGTGATTGGACCATTCTCACCAAAGAGCTTAGAATGCAATTTCTCGAGATGAAGGAAAATTCCGTTGTATCTTTGCAAAGATATCCGTTCACAAGACGTTTGGATGAAGAAAAAAAAATCAAGAAGCTTGGACCAGATCGACCTTCCTTGCAAATTCACCAGTAGTCAAGTGATCGCGGGCGCGCTAATATTCGGGGCTTTTCCAGCACTTGTTGAGACAAACGGAGTTGGCTGGCAGGTTGTGATGTAAGTCATGTCTTTTACTATTTCCGTGTTTGCTGTTTCAAACAGCATGACGCAAGAGAGGCTGAATGCATTGGCCATGCTGTCAATAGTAGGGGTGTAACGATACACTAAAGGCACGATTCGGTTCGGTTCACGGTTTTGGAGCCACGGTTCGGTTCGGTTTCTGTTTGCTGTGGAGTTAGGGTTGATGTCATCTTAACAGCAATGCTAAGGAACAATAGATTCACTTAATAACAAGAACAACTAAACTTTTTCTTTATTAACTTTGCCATCACATTTTAGTACAGTCAGGATACCGGAGTAAACAACAAACATTAAATAAATATCTCCAATATAGAGTAGTCAGAAAAAACAATTCTCTTTAGTGCAGCCATCTTAAGAAAGTAAACTCAAATTAAATAAATAACTGCAGTGTAGACTATAGTGAAAGATAAACAGGCTTGTCCTCTCTAAGAACATATGAAATCTTCAGTTAATTTCAGTTAAGATGAACACAGTTTACATAATTATACTTAACTGATAAATGTCAATGGCTCTGCATACAATGACTTCATCTTGCTGGAGTCTATAGCCGCCTCACTCCACCCCAGGACGCGTTCATGTTGCAAAACGCACAAAAACGCACTAAATCGCACTTCAGCAGCGGCTATTTGAAAGCCCACATAAAGATCTGCACTTGAGCGTGTATATTTGAGGGCGTGCAAGAAGTTTTGCGCACGAACAGAGGAAATCGGCGCGCAAGCAAAGAGAATACACTGCAGTTTTGTCTGAAACTAATGTTACGGTTCAAGCTGGTTGTATTTTAGCCTCCCGTTCGCTCTCTCTCTCTCTCTCTCTCTCTCTCTCTCTTTCTCTCCGTGCCTGTCATTTCTGTATTTCCACCTTCACGACAGCTGATTGGTCAGGAGACCGATCTATCATTACTGGGCGACTTGGTGCGGGGATATAAAAAGCCCGTCAGGAAAAGCAGAGAAGAGCACATCTTCCTTTGATCTCGTTTTTCGTGTATTTTGTCAACATGATTATGATTTTTGTTGTTTTTGCTTAACTTTCGTTTGGGCAAAATTATTTAGCATTACTTTTGTCCACTTTGAGATATTTTGTGATTTTTGTGCATTTTTAATTTGATTGATTTGTTAGTTAGTTTTTGGCTCAGCTATTGTTGGCTATTTCCCGTTACATTGAGCTATATCTCCTCAAGTTCACTCTTTTCTTAGAGTAAGGTGGATAGGGAAGATGTCTTACGACTTCCATTTTGCAAACACATAGAAAATGTATTGTTAAAGACATCAGGTAACAGGTGAACGTCATATTTGTATTTATTTTATTCTACAGTTCAGTATAGGGAAGAATGCGGTGCACGGCGCTGAAAACTGCAATGTCAATATATTGCCTGCGCGCCTATTCTCTCCGTCCATGCACAAAACTCCTGCGTGCCCCCATATATACTCCGCTCAAGTGCTCCTTAGTGTGTTTATGTAACATGTATGTCTCCAACCTTCATTAGAAATATTTATGAATGTCTCCAATAGACCCAAGCGGCATAAATGCTCCCTGTAAAGTGAAACGGCTATAAAGTCCAGCAAGACAACGGCATCTATACATTTTAAAGTATTATAAAGCATTATCTGTTATCTATAAAGTATAGTTATGGAAACTGTGTTCATCTTAACTGAAAGCGGTCGTATTTGCCAGCCTCACACGCTGCATGCACCTGTCAGTCAGTTACTGATGCGTGATGCGTAAACGCACTAAATCGCACTTCAGCTGCGTGTTTTTGAAAGCGCACTTGAGAAGAGTATATATGAGGGCACGCAAGAATCCTGTGCACCAACAGAGAAAATCGGCGCGCAAGCATCAGTCAGTGGCGGGGTAAATTTTGGTGTGGCGCCCTGCCATGGAAGAATGAATGTAGCGGACACCATGCAGTAATCGAGTGATCGCGCACTCACATGACATGACATGCACTTGGAAAATACTAACTTTAGAATATAATATTTAAAACAAAACCTCATTACTAATACAATTTAATCAAATGTGATCAAATAAATATGTGCTTAAATTTGGTTTAATTAGTTAGAGACAAGTGACGTCAACCTCAACAATGGGCAGCAGGGGGCGTGAGAGTATCGCGGTACGCCACGAGAGTTTCGCGATTCGTATCGTGGTTGGTGTATCGCGATATTTCGGTTCGGTTCGAAGTATCGTTACACCCCTAGTCAATAGAGAAGAGACTGGTGACTGAGATGACTGACTTTAACCAAAAGGTTATTGAGAAATTTGCAAGCCAGAAAGAAAGGAGAGCAAAATTTATTTTCAAGTAGTGCTACTGTCCAGTGATTAGGCAACATTTGTGTGTGTGTGTGTGTGTGTGTGTGTGTGTGTGTGTGTGTGTGTGTGTGTGTGTGTGTGTGTGTGTGTGTGTGTGTGTGTGTGTGTGTGTGTGTGTGTGTGTGCGCGTTTACTGATTATGTGGATTACTTCATTACTGATAATAAACCCAAATTAAATTGAACTGATTTGTGCTGCATTTATTGTATGCTTTAGTCATATTTTAATTTTTTGATACATCACCTGAAAAATGGCTTTTACACTCTTACTTTACCAACAGTTAGATTTTTTTATTATTAGTTAGATCAAATTATTAAATTAGTTAGAATTTATTTATTTTCACCAGTGAAACCAATATAACATCTCAACATTCACAAATATACATTTCTGACATTCAAAAACAAAACAAAAACAAATCAGTGACCAATATAGCCACCTTTCTTTGCAAGGACACTCAAAAGCCTGCCATCCATGGATTCTGTCAGTGTTTTGATCTGTTCACCATCAACATTGCGTGCAGCAGCAACCACAGCCTCCCAGACACTGTTCAGAGAGGTGTACTGTTTTCCCTCCTTGTAAATCTCACATTTGATGATGGACCACAGGTTCTCTATGGGGTTCAGTCAGGTGAACAAGGAGGCCATGTTATTAGTTTTTCTTCTTTTAGAGCCTTTCTTGCCCGACACGCTGTGGAGTACTTGGACGCGTGTGATGGAGCATTGTCCTGCATGAAAATCATGTTTTTCTTGAAGGATGCAGACTTCTTCCTGTACCACTGCTTGAAGGTGTCTTCCAGAAACTGGCAGTAGGACTGGGAGTTGAGCTTGACACCATCCTCAACCCGAAAAGGCCCCACAAGCTCATCTTTGATGATACCAGCCCAAACCAGTACTCCACCTCCACCTTGCTGGCGTCTGAGTCGGACTGGAGCTCTCTGCCCTTTACCGATCCAGCCACAGCCCATCAAGACTCACTCTCATTTCATCAGTCCATAAAACCTTAGAAAAATCAGTCTTGAGATATTTCTTGGCCCAGTCTTGACGTTTCAGCTTGTGTGTCTTGTTCAGTGGTGGTCGTTTTTCAGCCTTTCTTACCTTGGCCATGTCTCTGAGTATTGCACACCTTGTGCTTTTGGGCACTCCAGTGATGTTGCAGCTCTGAAATATGGCAAAACTGGTGGCAAGTGGCATCTTGGCAGCTGCACGCTTGACTTTTCTCAGTTCATGGGCAGTTTATTTTGCGCCTTGGTTTTTCCACACGCTTCTTGCGACCCTGTTGACTATTTTGAATGAAACGCTTGATTGTTCGATGATCACGCTTCAGAAGCTTGGCAATTTTAAGAGTGCTGCATCCCTCTGCAAGATATCTCACTATTTTTGACTTTTCGGAGCCTGTCAAGTCCTTCTTTTGACCCATTTTGCCAAAGGAAAGGAAGTTGCCTAATAATTAAGCACACCTGATATAGGGTGTTGATGTCATTAGACCACACCCCTTCTCATTACAGAGATGCACATCACCTAATATGCTTAATTGATAGTAGGCTTTCTAGCCTATACAGCTTGGAGTAAGACAACATGCATAAAGAGGATGATGTGGTCAAAATACTCATTTGTCTAATAATTCTGCACTCCCTGTATAGCTAGCAACAACTATATACAAGCTAGGGTTTGCATTAAATGAAAATACATTTAAAAATAATAATAAAAAAAATACAATAAAATAATAAATAAATAACAATGCAAAGGAAAAGAAAAACTCTAGGGTGAGAAGTGACCTTTATACACATCTAATATAATATTATTTATCTTTCAGTATGCTTTAGTTTATCTACTTATTATACAAGACATTTTCTCAATAAAATCAGACCATGCTTTGATTGTTTGGGGTTTAGCTCTGTTAATTTTTGCTGTAGAATGTTCTAACAGTGCAATATTTTTTAGTTCAATAAGCCACATTTTGTCCGCTGGGAATGCAGGTTCATGACATATTTTAAATATAACCTTCTTGGCTGCAGTTAGTGCAGTATGAAATATCCTGCGTTGGAAAGTGTTTAAGTTTAGATCATAATCATCATTCAATAAACAGATATTGGGGTATATAGGAATGAACACCTCACACAATTCTGAGATAGTTTGAAATACTCTGTCCCAAAATGTACTGATAAGTGGACATTCAAAAAACATGCATATATGTCCCCACAGAGTTTGAACTACACAATGTACAAAAAGGGGTAGGTAACCGCTTCATTCGGGGTAGCACATATGGAGTTGCATAAGCCTTGTGGATCAGTTTATAGTGTATAAGTTGATGGGCAGGATTCTTAGACATCACCTGGATACTTTCAAATCCCTCCCATTTTGAGGCCCACCGCAATGTTACTTAGAAGTGCAGTTTTTCCCAACCACCGAATTGATTGACAGCTGCGTATTATTAACATGTCTCCATAGTAACACGTACAACCAGGATTAAAAGATCTGTTCAGCTCGCTGTGATCATCAATCATCATCAAATGTGATCAAGAATGAGTTTTACAAGTTTAAAACATTTTTAAAACAGTGCATGTTTGTAATAAAGTCGGTAAAATCGCTCTAATTCATTATCACAGTCACGTGTCAGTACAATTATTGAAGAAGACACTTCCCGGTTTGTGGACGTTAAATCAGGTTTATTTTGTACATTAATATAACGGATGTCCATACAGGAGTGGATATTATCATGTATCCTGTCACATTTGCGTGTGTTTGCGTGAACTGACATTTTGTGTGACTTATCACGGCAGAAAGGCTTGAAGGAACTCTGCAAAAAATACATCAAATAATCATTGGGAAAGTTCGAATATTTTTGTTATATTTCTCACAAACAATACGTGAGATCTGCTTCCTTCATGTCTGTCTGTTATCTGACGCAGCCAAGGTGGAGATTGAGGCACACTCTGACAGGCACGATGGGAACGGTGGGCAGGAAGAACTAGCATTAAAGGCACAGGCTACAAAAACAGCTACATAGTGTTTAAAGTAGGGTTGGGCGATGTTGACCAATTTGGCATCGTACGATGTCTAATGTGAAACATCGTGATGGACGATGGCATCGTCGTCGTAGGCGGGGGTGGTTGTTGTTAAATATCAATTAATTCATAACGAATTAATTAATTAATTGTAGCCTACCGTTTTCACTACCTGACCCCCATGGTCTTTGATTTACTCATAACCAAACCATAAATAAATAAAGTTACACACAAATTACCACCTGTCTATCACTTGTTTCCTCAGGACTCTGGCATGAATAGGCGGAGTGATCTGTGTCGTTATAATGGCTTTTTCCCACAGCTGGTGGAGGAAAAGGGAGTTCGTTTGGAGTTCATTGTAATTTGTATTGTGATTGGTAATAACTTCCTTATTATTATTATGAGGAAATAATAACAAGTAAAGGGCTTTGATCTAGGGCTTGATCGTTTTGGTCGCATATGCACCTGAAATTTTATGCAACCTAAAAATATATTTGGAAGCATTTGTGCTAGTGCATAAATTGTTGCCGTGCAACCAGTTTTCACTGCAAAATACTCACAGAGTGCGCAGATTTAGGAGACATTTATGCAGAATGCATCTTTGCACCTAAAGACGCCAAACGCAGCACTCAGGAACAGATTAAAACAGTTGTTATGTGAACTTGCTAAAGTAAAAAAGCCCGCAATGCTTGCCCCGCCTT
This sequence comes from Danio kyathit, assembly GCA_903798195.1. NCBI lineage: Eukaryota > Metazoa > Chordata > Actinopteri > Cypriniformes > Danionidae > Danio > Danio kyathit. Next base: position 7,875,079 of record LR812528.1, on the reverse strand, counting down.
TGTTCTCTTCTTATTGGCCCACTGCTCTAAAACTGAACGCGAATGGATTGGTTAATATCAGCTGTCAATCACTTAGTCAACGCCTTCTGCCTTCACATGACAGGAGCTGCAACCGCGGAAATGTGAAGCGCTGAAGATGAGGGAATGAAAATAACACTGACAGATTTTGTTTTAGAAACCACCTGAAGTAACTAATAATGGCACATCTTATTAGTGATCATGTTCTGAATGTTAATCCACCATTTACACTTTTCCAAGAGTGGATAAAAGACTTCCAGTGGCTTCAAGTCCGCTTTGAAAATAACTTAAGCCATTCACTGTGAAGTCTGTGGGACGGGGTTTGCAGGTAACAGCGTTTGCCACTGAATCTACACATTTTAAGCGCGAGAGGTGCTGTATAATCCTTCATTTAATCCTCACGATGCTGTCAGCCGTGCAAGCGGCAGCTATATGTAAAATTTACCACAGCTCATGAAAAGACTGTTATTGCTATTAAGATGACATGCAAATAATAAGTTATATATCAATATAAAAGTGGGGTGGGGCGATGGATCAGGATGCCGGCTCAGCATCGTGAAGTTTATCGGCCATTGCCGATGGACGATGGCATCGTCGATCGGCCCAACACTAGTTTAAAGCAGATGTTCAACATTCTAAAAGCTATAATAAATAATCTGATGGGTGTTTTGAGCTGAAACTTTACAGACACATTCTGGAGACACAAAAAACTTAAATCTTAAATCTTGAAAAGGGGGTAAAATAGGTGCCTTAACCAATCCTTACACTTAAGACTTGCATCCAATACCTCAGTTTGTCAGGGAGGCATGAATGAAATGTTCCTGAATGAAAGTGAAAAGTAAAAAAAAAAATTTAAATGACGAAATTTACATGAAACGTTGGATAGCGTGGTGACGCAATCAGGTTAATTGAACATGAAAAATGACAATATAAAAGGAACATTCTAAAATATACTCAAACACCTTAATCATATTACTGCCTTATTTAGATTAAGGTGAATAATTTGATTACTGTTGTTTATGTAAACATAGTCACTGACAAACTCTTGCTGTTGCTCTGAGAGACTGTTCACATATTGCATCTTTTGTTCGCACATGTTCTTTACTTTCAATAGACTGATTTCACGTGGCCGCCATTTTAAACAGCGAAATCGAGGCTGCGATGGGAAGAAACCCAGAAGTAACGGCTGAGTCACACAAGAATGTAGTAAAGTCTAGATCGAATACACGGCAGGCAGGAGGTGCGATATGTACATCAATTATAGTAGAATTTTTATGACACTGGATAATAATAATTTATATTTTTACAGTACTGTGACGGTTGGGTTTAGGGTCGGGTAGGTAATAAAAAATACCATTTATTGGGTAATTTAATACATTGCATAAATAATACTCGGTAAAACTACTGTTTTTACATTACTGTGACGGTTGGGTTTAGGGTTGGGGTGGGGGTAGGTGTTAAAAAATACAATAAATGGGAAATGTAATAAATAATATAAATAATTCTCGTTAACTTCCAGCCGCAACCATATCCGATCTAGTAACAACCCAGGAATGTTGTGTACCTGGCTGTATACCTTATCAGCTAAAAGAAAGTGACACAAATTTATACTTTCACGGCCTTCCGAGGTCGATTCTGAATGAATAGTGAAAATAAAAAGGGATATCAGACCTCATTTTCAGCTAAGTTAAGGGAAATGGTTAGCTAGTTAGCTAAAGTTTTCTTTCCCAAACACACATTTTAGATGTCATTCATCAAACTTAAGTTAATAAACTGATTCTTTCACCATATTAAACTTGTCACGATACAAAATTTCGGTACTGAATTTTAAAAAAAAACGTCCATTTCCTGTTAACATTTAAGGCACTGTTGATGGCGTTCTTAAACAGTGCGGCATTGCCATTGTGTTCACGTGCTCAACAGAAATGGCTGTGATTGGCCGTGAAGGTTATCAGTTCACTGCACTTCAGCGATGTTTATCGCGTGCAAACACAGACGAACGATCCGCTGATGAATCAACTGATCTTCACGGGTTTAAAACGCTCCAGTATCTGTGTTTGCAATCTGTGAAGAGCGGTGAACTGATGACCTTCACGTCCAATCATAGTCATTTCTGTTGAGCACTGGTGAATACTATGGCAAATCAGCGCTGTTTAAGAACGCACTCAGCTGCGCTTAAATGTTAGCGGGAAATGGACGTTTTTAAAACTTCAGTACCAGGACAACACTATTACAGACAACACGAGGGTGTGCTACAGAGGACTGCATTGATTTATCACTCACCGGGTTACATAGGCTGAAGCAGGGAAGCCCCTACGGTGTTTACCTGGTGCCATGAATTGAAGCCTAGGAGGACACTTATTACTCTTAAAGAGATTGCAATGTTGTGTGATGCCTAATATGCTTTTAATTGTTTAAATTAAATTGATTGTACTTCACTGAATGATATTAAAGTGATGTTTACACCGTATCTGCATTTTGAAATCGCGTCAACAGCTGGAGGTGTGTACAGCATGTTTGTACAGCAGATCCTATACTTTCGGGTTTCTTCCCCTTCTTTGCTTTCATGTTTTAAAATGGCGGCCATGTGAAATAAGCGTATGTAGCATAAATATAGAGCAATGCTATGGAGCGAATTTAGTATCTAAAGTAATTCACGCAAAAGACACGATGTACACATGCGTAGTCAAATTCACGTGCATAAAACCAAATTCACGTGCATAAAATATTTATACATATTCACAAAAACCAATTCACGTGCACAAAATAAAAATACATATTCATAAAATACGTTTCACAAATGCAAAACACCATTTGCAAATGTATAAGAGTGTACAAAAAGTTTTGAATGTTTAAAATTTGCGAGTTCATCCTGAATGAGAATGTGCAAATCCTGTTTCACGTACGACTCGCTCTGGATACGAGTGTGTGTGTTTTGAGACTTTCCTGGCAGCAGCAGCAGGCGACTCGTACCTTTCAGCCAATCAGATGAGAGCTGTACTCGATGAAACCCTCTCTGCGCTCCTTTTGCGCAGTCGGAGAAACGGAGAGATGCGCAGGCTTCAAACTAAAACTAATAAATTCCCTCCCTGACTATCACTGACTAAAAACTTAATTTACATTATATCTAATGAACGTAAACAAGCTGTTGTTGTGCTATAGTAATATGCAGACATAGTATTAATCTAGTAATATGTAAACATAGTATTAAAAAGGCGATCGCTTTTCGCGACCTTTTGCAACACAAATCGGAGGCTCTCTGATCATTTCAAACATATCGATACTGTTCAGGATTTTCAATCGGGCTGATCACTGCTCTGATAACCTGCCCTCCAACCTACAGCCCCATGCCGAGGAGAAGAGCTAGGAAGCGTCGATCAGATTTAATAAATTAAGTTTAAAGTTTTTTTTTTTAATACTTATGCTTTATTATCAGTATTTATTTAGCCTATTTATGTATTTATTTGTTAAATTAGCCACATAACGTTAAGGTTACCTACTAAAATGTTGTATCCTAATAAAATGAAATGCTTAATATAATAAACTGATTTTAGATATTTTTTGTTGTTTGTACATTAAATCATTAGTCTAGTTCTGTAAACAGAGAGAGAGAAAGAGATTTTTACAGAGAGATTTGTCTTCAAAATGTCTTCAAATTGGGAAAGGGAATGGAATTTCAAAACCAAATAAGCAGTTTTGTAAGGCTTACGAGCGGCTCATTTGCGTGTATAGGCTATATGCCCCATTTATTTATTTTAATTAAATTCATTTTTAATTTTGAAAGAAATAAAATGCAACTGAAAGGAATGAAACAACTGGAAAAATACACTGGTAAATGGAAATAATATTTAAATTGACAAACAAAAATGCCTGACATTCCATGACTTGGACAAAAAATATATTCCTGATATCTACTGGCTACAATAGTGTTGCACTGCCTATAGTGTGAAAAAGTCTGCAATTATCTCTCTCTGAAAAAAAAAATCCTTACTCTTTCTCGGTTTACGGGACTACACGTGTCATACATATCTGCACACGATATAAGAATAACGTTAAATCTGTCTAATAAAAAAAGATAATTCAAGATTATTAAAAAAAATTATATAGGCTAGCCTAGAGCATATCTATTTATTAAAATCAACGCGATTCATCAGTTCTTGGCTTTGGTGATGCAGAATAGGTTGGAACAGCTGTGATATCAGCTCGATTTAAAATATCAGACATGATCAGTTTTATTTGACTGGATTTGATTGACTGAGGCAGAGGCTCGAAACAAAACTAGAAGCTCTGTCCAGATGAACATTCTTATTTGCTGGTGGTCAAGCACATTATACGTAATAAAATAAATGAGTAGGCTATTGTGTTGAACGTTTTCAGCATTAAATGCAATGTCTTATTTTGGTAGTTTTGTAGCCAAATCTTGTCTAGGCGATCGTTTGGAGTTTTACGTTTCAAAAGTCTGAAAAATGGACATGTTGATGTTATTTGCAGTATTGGGGGAAAAGTAATAGGCCTACATTACAATCTAAAGTCACTTAATAAAAGGAGCTAAAGGTGTTACTTTTTAAGGAAAGTAATGTAAAAGTAGCCAATTTGTTTTGCGTTTAAAAAAGATTAAGGTTTATTTAGAACACTGCTTGTTTGAAGTTATTATTAAGCATTTACACTTTAATTATATACATATGCATAATTCAATATACTTGTACTTCATTTCATTTAATCAAATGTGGAATATTTAGAATATTTTGTTGCGTTTGAACCGTCTCATTACTGGTCCTCATTACTGATCTGCGCCACCTACTGGAGACAGGAGTGATTAATGCAGCATAATTTTACAACGTCAAGATATGTGGTTTTTAATTGTTTTAATCCGTATTTTAAAATAATAAATATAATTTAAATGAACAATTACTCAAGCTAGCTAATGGCCACCATGGTGTGGATCACCATACTGGAGTGGTTCCCTTTAATTTAATTGCAAATAAGTTTACTACAGCCCGTGATAAGCAAATAAACACTTAGTTTATGTTGTCATATTTTCAATGTCTATTTTTTTTAGTTTCTAGCTTAATAAAGAAAAAATAAACTCATTATAAGAATCATTAAAAAATTATTATATTTATATTATTACTGAATGATAATATCTACTGTATTTTGCATATTAGACTACTATAGCACAACAACAGCTTGTTTACGTTCATTAGATATAATGTAAATTAAGTTTTTAGTCAGTGATAGTCAGGGAGGGAATTTATTAGTTTTAGTTTGAAGCCTGCGCATCTCTCCGTTTCTCCGACTGCGCAAAAGAAGCGCAGAGAGGGTTTCATCGAGTACAGCTCTCATCTGATTGGCTGAAAGGTACGAGTCGCCTGCTGCTGCTGCCAGGAAAGTCTCAAAACACACACACTCGTATCCAGAGCGAGTCGTACGTGAAACAGGATTTGCACATTCTTATTCAGGATGAACTCGCAAATTTTAAACATTCAAAACTTTTTGTACACTCTTATACATTTGCAAATGGTGTTTTGCATTTGTGAAACGTATTTTATGAATATGTATTTTTATTTTGTGCACGTGAATTGTTTTTGTGAATATGTATAAATATTTTATGCACGTGAATTTGGTTTTATGCACGTGAATTTGACTACGCATGTGTACATCGTGTCTTTTGCGTGAATTACTTTAGATACTAAATTCGCTCCATACTATGCAGTCGAGAAATCTGTATTATACACATTTAATACACATTGTATTATACATCATACTTACCTCAGAAAAACACACAACAGCCAAACACATCAACTTTTTTCCATAAATAAAACTTGTATCAGAGCTAAAGCTGGGGATTGTTACCGTGTGGCAGATGTGACGCGCACAACTTAAACTACAGGATCTGGTACTGGTCACTCAAAAGGTCCAATGCTTTCACATCTTACCTTTACTAATACCAGAGTTTGTTTGGAAGCAGAATGTCAAAATGTCCTCTTCAGCTGGGTATTGGTCTGTTTGGTGCAAACCAGAATGTTATTGCTGTATTCACACTTGCCCAAAAGGTGTGAATACACCCTTAACCCTGGTTTATACTTGACGCGTCCGCTAGTTCGCTTGAGTGATGTCATCGATGTTTGCAGAGGTTCACTTTGGGTGCGCGACACATGATTTCGGCTGGCGGAGCGCATGATTTTTTTTTTGAGACTCGAGCGAACAGTTCACGCGGGGCCACATTTGATTTGAGTTGAATATGAAACCCTTTTAAGAGATTTTGGGCCCTATCATAAACACGGCACAATAAGGCGAACGACGTGTTTGCCCCGACGTGTTGCTATTTTCAGACCAACGCAACTCTAATTTTGCCAATTCTACCACGTTGTTTAATTAGCAAATTCATTTGCGCCACTTTGTGGACTCATGGGTGTTCTGGTCTAGAAAAGAGATGTGTTAAGGTGCATTGTTGACGCGTTGCTATTTTGAGGAACTAATATAGACTGTGCAATAGACCAGCTGAGAGCGCGTCAGTTGTGTACCTCGCTTAAAACATTGCTTAAAACAATGTTTTAAGCAATACAAATATCTGGCGCCACATTTGATTTGAGTTGAATATGAAACACTTTTAAGAGATTTTGGGCCCTATCATAAACACGGCACAATAAGGCGAACGACGTGTTTGCCCCGACGTGTTGCTATTTTCAGACCAACGAAACTCTGATTTTCCCAATTCTACCACGTTGTTTAAATAGCAAATTCATTTGCGCCACTTTGTGGACTCATGAGCGTTCTGGTCTAGAAAAGAGATGTGTTAAGGTGCAGTGTTGACGCGTTGCTATTTTGAGGAACTAAAATAGACTGTGCAATAGACCATCTGAGAGCGCATCAGTTGTGTACCTCGCTTAAACATTGCTTAAACAATGTTTTAAGCAATACAAATATCCTTTACAAATGAAAAAGAATTAAAAGATTAAAATGTTACTAAAATTACAATTTTCTATAAATATAAAAACCACTGCCTTCATGCCTTCTTCACCTCGGGGGCTTTTTTCAGTTTATTCACGACAACTTGCTTTTGTATAATGTTATTATTATCATTAGTATTATTTATTATATGCATATTTATATTTGTTTTTACACTATAGACCAGTGTTTCTGAAATGGTCAGTTTTGAGTCGTGCCTTTTGAAAGACGTGTGAATGTGTTTAAAGCTTCTCATCAGATATGACTCATCTATAACCACTGTAACAATGAAAACCACTGCTATAGGCTATATAGATTGGCTGTAGTTAGATTATATTTGAATCATGTCCTTTGTGTGACACATTGACTTACAGCATAATATAATGTTTGTTCTTGCATCACCCTGAAAAAGGAAGCATAAACATCACACTTCTTTTTTTATTAAAACTCATCCATATCGCCCCTATATGATTGCTTTGCTGACTTAAATAGAGTATAGACAGGTTTAAAAGTTTTATTGCATTAATTGCAGCATTTTTACCTACAATCTTTGCTTACACTAGTAAATTCCTTTAGTGCTGTTAAACAAATTGATAACTAATCACATACAAAATAAAGTGTGCATTTACGTAATTTTACTGTTTATTTATGCGTATGTAAATGCATGTATAGAAAATGTTTCGATTTATATATGACATTTATACAAAACCAACTATAAATATTAAAATGTAAATATTTTGAAATGATGTATGTGCATTTATATAAACATAACACAGTACATGCAGCTTATGTAAATACAAATGTTTATTTTGTACATGATTAATTGTTAAACACTAAACTCATTACAACAAAACAGATACTGAGAGTTAATATCCTCAGGGCAAAAACTGGTTAGTTGTTGACTGAACTGCTTATTAACCCATTTGAAGTGAAAGCAGCTTTATTGTGAAATAGCGACGATTCCTGGAATCAACAAACCCAACCAGATTTCATTATATATTTTCATTTTCATTTCAAATTTTCCATTTTCTCTATAGTGTTGACAGAAAACTTCACTGTCCATTTCGTGTTCATTCTTAATCATTTAAACTGCAGAGAATAAACATCAACTTTTACATGTTACGTTACAAACAGGTACAACCAAAAGAAAAGTTCATCAGGACAACAAAAGCACATACCACCCAAACAGAAGTTGATCCACAGATGAAGGATTTCAGCCTTACTCATCACATATTTTGGCTGAAATCCCTGCAGGTTTTACCATCGTCGGGCCGCAGGGGCTCAGTGGTGCTCCGGGAATTTCAGGTATGCGACACTCTTTTTGTGACCCGACATCAGTGAAAGGCGATTTAAAGGCAGCTGCATGTAATTGGGATCACTGGGCTGCTTTTACTCGCCCTTAAAGCGAGGAGGACGTTTCTCTTTGAACGCCAGCAAACCTTCCAGCCTGTCTTTAGTCGGGATCACCTAGGAGACAACAGAGGCGTATGAGAGTCTTACAGCTAAATATAGTGGATCTGAGTGATCGAGGCCAGCGTCCACTCTACGTCATAAACTGCATTATGTTAACACACTAAATGGCTAATGACTTAATGATTATATGAAATTAAATAATGAATCTAGGTGAGAAGAGAAAGGAATAGGACCAGGATAAGACCTTGAGCTGGGATTGGAATTTGAGGTAACATGTTAAACCCCATTTATAGACGGACTTGAACACATAGAGAAAATGGAACAAAATTTTGTGCCGTTTGTCTTTTTTTTTTTTTTAAACTGAAATAAATCCCCATATATTTTAGCTAGCCAGGACACTGTTCAAATTCCCTGCATAGTTTGATATGAAAAACATTGTAGTGTTCGCTAAGGGTGCACCCTTATATCGACTAGGGTTGTCATGATACTGGAATTCAGTACCAATCGATACTGACATTTTTAAAGTCCATTTTCCGCTAACATTTGAGCGCTGTTGAGCGCGTTCTTAAACAGCGCTGATTTGCCATTGTGTTCACATGCTCAACAAAAATGACTGTGATTGGCAGCGAAGGTCATCGGTTTGCCAAACTCACCGCTGTTTACTGCGTGTAACCACAGATACAGGGACACTGGAGCGTTTCGAAGCCGCGATTCATCAGCGGATCACTTGTATGTCAGCTTATAGACAAACCAGCTGATTGACGTGACTTTAAAATGCTTTAAAAGTGTCCCTGTATCTGTGGTTAAACTCAATAAACAGCAGTGAGTTTAGTAAACCGATGACCTTCATGCCCAGTCAATTTTGTTGAACACAATTGCAAAACAGCAGTGTTTAAGAACGTGCTCCACAGTGCTCAAATGTTCGCCGGAAATGGACGTTTTTAACATTTCAGTACCGAATTCAATCTTATCGTGACAAAACTAATATTGACTAATTGATAGCTGAACACAACAGGCTTGGACGACTACATTTTTGTTATTTGGTTAGTCACAAGAGAAAAAAAAGCCACAGGAAGTGGAGCTTGTAAAGCAGACCTTGTATTAGGGGTGTCAAAATGAATTGTTTCTTCGGTGCACCGCGATGCAGATGGGGACAATTCGATATCGGTTCAGTGATCGATCATAACCGGTTATTACGTACTAATGTCATTTATCTCCTATGCGCGATGTCGTGGTAGAATACTATGGCGAAGGAGGCGAGGACGAGTAAATAAAACACTCATGCTACTTAAAAAGCAGATATTTGTGCACAATTCACTGCTTGTGAGTTTGCTGGACAGTCTTTCACTGGCACTAAAGAAGGTATACAGCACGAGCAACTATTTCACTGCAAGAGAAATGCTGTAAAACTCCATCTTTGCCTCTCTCTCTCACTTTGGACATTTGACCCGTTGGGGTGTTCATGATCAGTGTTGGGAGTAATGCGTTACAAAAGTAATGTATTACAGTAACAGATTACATTTTCCTGTAACGCAGTAGTGTAAGGCATTACTAATACATTTTCAGTAATATTTTACTCGGTACATGTTCAGTAACGCGTGCGTTACAATAAACTTTTCGCCCGCAAGACATTAACAAATAGAAAATACCGCAGTTCTATTTCCTGTTGGTGGTGAGTGAACATACGTGTGTGTTGTCATTAATCTCCCTCTGGCCATTGGAACTTTTTACTTTGAACGCGGAATGATTTCAGCCTCTGAGCTCGAGGTCCGGGGCTATTGGCTCAGCCCAGTTCGCAGTAACGTTAAGCCTTAACACGCAGCGGAAAAGCGGCAAATAGATGAAAATGGCAGAAGACAGTACATTCGCAAGATGGACGTACGCGCATATGCCGCTATTTCACTGACAAATGTCATAAGCGCAGTATTACAAGTTGAGAGCGCATTCATGTAATACGAGCGAGCGAACACACCCGTTTCCTTTGTCCGTGGACAACCTCTCGCGTACACTCAACTGCTCACATGCGAATGATCTGCTCTCGCTCCGTCAGATGATGCAGACTCACAATTTGTGCCTTGTGTTTCCTCCTCTTTTCGTGCTTTTGCTCTCCAGAGATCCTCCTGTTAAATTGTTATCCCAAGAATGTTGATATGGTTTATATATTGCTACACTCTTTACGTACAGGTTAAGGTAAATTCTATAATAAATACTAGTGTTTTTGAGTGTTAGGTATACTGCCTATGTTCTAGGCTAGTATTATTTACAACTTGTTAATGAATGCTTCAGCATACTGTAGTATTAGGAATAGTAAACTCATAAAATGAAATACAAAGTGTAGTTTTACTACAGTAAAGAGTGGTGAATTGTAGTATAATATACCCTATATTGTAAAAAAAAAAACTACAGCATTTGTTTATATTACACTTGTTGTGTTACCATAGCAACTATAGTATTACCACAACAGATTAATTGAAGTACTTTACCGTAGTACTCTGTTCAAAAATAGTACATGCCAATATGTGTGTTCAGGGGCCCTGTGGAACAGCTTCTCCTCAAAATGAAGAGGATGACAGGGAAAATGTCCTCCACAATCTCATCAACAATGTGGAAGACAGCAGAGATGAGTTCACTTTATTTTAGTTGCCATCATAAAATGGGATTGATCGTGAGATTTATTTGAAGAGTGAATAGTACAGTAGACTATAATACCATATCAATTTTTCCTTATTTTCTGTAACAGTTACATTTCTGCTTGCGTTCGTTATATTTTAGTTTAAATGTTTTCTATTTGATTAGTATGGTGCACCTTTTAGATGTTTAATAAATGTTTTTAAAATAAAACGTATTCTTTACATCCAACGTCTTTTCTCTGTGTCTTTAAATGTTTAAAACTGGAAATATCTCATCATATAGCACAGCCAAAAATGTTATGGTTTATTATATTAAAAATTATAAGTCTATTTTAGCAGTTTGGTTATTGTTAATAAATAGTGCACCAATATAAATCATATCAAAATGCACAAAAGGAAGAGGAAACACAAATTGTGACTGCATATAATCCCACTGAGCGAGCGAGTGTACTGAGAGCGCGCAAGAAAATTTGTGCGTGAGCAGTGCATATTTGAGAGAACGTGAGAAAATTTGCACGCGAACAGCGTATATTTGAGAGTTCACAAGCAGTTTTGTCTACAAACAAAGGAAATCGGTGCACGAGCATTGTATTGAGAAAGCTATGTTCATCATGCTCACTTTGTGCATGACAGTTTTGTGTTGTGAGCCACTTGAATTTAAAGTGAATACAATAATGGCAACAATAAGAAAAGAAATCTGCATTTTGTCATGGCATTGGAGTTTACATATACTGTAGGCCTGTTGTGTCTAATATGAATATAGTCAAACTATTCACAGATATTGCCAGATAACCACTTTACCTCTACCATACTTTTACAGATCATTTGTGAATCTGACTGTCATCCTTTCTTGCATTGTCTTGAGCCTTCACTTTGCCAATTACAGTTGCAATCAGAATTATTCAACCCCCTGACTTTTTAGCCCCCCTGTTTATTTTTTTCCCCAATTTCTGTTTAACGTAGAGAAAATTTTCAACACATTTCTAAACATAATTTTTTTAATAACTCGTCTCTAATAACTGATTTATTTTATCTTTGCCATGATGACAGTACATAATATTTTACTAGATATTTTTCAAGACACTTCTATACAGTTTAAAGTGACATTTAAAGGCTTAACTAGGTTAATTAGGTTAACTAGGCAGGTTAGGGTAATTAGGCAAGTTATTGTATAACGACGGTTTGTTCTGTAGACTATTGAAAAAATATATAGCTTAAAGGGGCTAATAATTTTGACCTTAAAATGGGTTTTAAAAAATTTAAAACTGCTTTTATTCTAGCCGAAATAAAACAAATAAGACTTTCTCCAGAAGAAAAAATATTATCAGACATACTGTGAAAATTTACTTGTTCTGTTAAACATCATTTGGGAAATATTTAAAAAAGAAAAAAAAATTCAAAGGGGGTTCAATAATTCTGATTGCAATTGTATATACTATATTGTTGGTAGCCTGAATAGGTCACAGTCATTCTGCTACATCATATCGCTTTCTACTGGATGCAAAATGCTCTGCAGTACATTTGGTCGTTTTAGAATTTTAAATTCTAATTCTGTAGTTATTTTGGTGAAAGTAACTATAAAGTAATATAAGAGTAATGTAACATATTACAATTCTGAGACAGTAATATTGTAATGTAAGGGATTACTTTTAAATAACAGTTTGGAAGTAACTTGCACAACACTGTTCATGAGGTAACTTTTCCTTTCCTCTCGGCTGTTAAAGCAATACTTGTGGATCCAGACACGAGCGTGCCTGTGGTGCGAGTTTTCTTTACTGCGTCTATTACGGATTATCTGTGATAACCTTGTATTATGTGCATATAGACTGTGACCGTGGCTGTTCTTCCACGTCACTTATCGGTGAACAGCGCTTTCATTTCTAAAGCCAACCGCAGCCCTTTCTGTTCAGCGGGTGAAGACAATGACCAATCATAGGAGTGTAAGAACTCGCTTGACAGCGCTCAAAAAGCAAGCGGGATAATATTTACATTAGTTTATTTCCTATAAATGCTCATGTTGTTCTGTGCATGTATTGGAGTTTTGTCTAAAACATTCAAAAAGAGTGTTTTCTTCGAGCAGGTCAAATTAAAGGTACAGTTCATATATATTACTGCTTAATATAACTATATTTATACATTTTAATAAAAAATGTTCTTGTGTTGTGAAGAAAAAGTCTAATTGTGTATGGAAAGCATTGTCAATGCACCGTGATATCGAATTGAACCAAATCGATGGCATGATAATCGTAACCGAACCGTGAGACCAGTGTAGGTTCCCACCCCTACTTTGTATTAATGTATTGTTGCAGAGAAAATCGAAAGTGTGGGATCATTTCATCCCTTCCACGTCTACTCCATCAGTGCACATTTCCTCAAAGACTAGGTTCATTGTAAATAAGACACTGTGGTCACTTCTTTACCACAATGTAGGCAAGCTTGTGTTCCTGCCTCATAATATGAAAAATTGAGTTTGAAAGGAAAACAACAATATAGACCAGCGGCGCTCAACGCTGTTCCTGGAAATCTGCTTTCCTGCAGAGTTCAGCTCCAACCTTGATCAAACACACCTGAACCAATTAATTAGAACAGCACTAGATAATTACAGGCAGATGTGTTTGATATGGGTTGTAACTGAAATCTGCAGTAAGGTAGATCTCCAGGAACAGGGTTGGTCACGCCTATATAGATGGTCGGTTATAATTGTCTTCTTTTTTCCAGTGTTTCAGTGTGCGGTTAGCCTATACAGTGGTCCCTCGCTATAACGCAGTTCACTTTTTGCAGCCTCCTGGATTTTTGTTTTTGACATGCATTTTTTTCTGGGTTCTGATTGGCTGTAGACTACTGTTAATCTTCTCCGTGTCTCTTGTACAGATTGCGTTCAGCTTGCCAAATTAACAGATCAGGGCTGCTCAACCCTGTTCCTGGAGATCAACCTTCCTGCAGATTTCAGCTCCAAACCTAATCAAACACACCTAAGCTAATTAATTAGGACCTGAACAGCACATGATAATTACAGGCTGGTGTGTTTGATCAGGGTTGGAGCTGAAATTTGCAGGAAGGTAGATCTCCAGGAACAGTGTTGAGCACCCCTGACATAGATCTTTGATCGCTAGTAGTGTGAGTTTCAACAAGGATACAAAAAGGGTTGTAACTGTCCACAGCAAGACCATCAGAAAGGGGGTGACAAACCGGGTGTGCCGCACCATGTAGTGCCATGCATTTTAGAACTGTTAACATAGGTTTATATCAGGGTACACACATTGCTGTCTGCGGTGCCCAGTTACGACTCAGAACAGGTTAATATTTTTGCCGCGACACAGATCGCCATCTGAATAATTTCATTTTAAATCACATGCAAATGTGCACCTCTGGTTTGTGTTACTTCTAGGGATGCACCGATATGGATTTTTGGGCCATTATCGATAACCGATAACTCTTAAGATTTGGAGGCTGATAGCCGACATACAGTTGAAGTCAGAATTATTAGCCCCCCCTTTGATTTATTTATTTTTTTTCCATTTTTAAATATTTCCAAAATGATGTTTAACCGAGAAAGGAAATTTTTTTACAGTATGTCTGATAATATTTTTTCTTCTGGAGAATGTCTTATTTGTTTTATTTCGACAAGAATAAAAGCAGTTTTTAATTTTTTAAACACCATTTTAAGGTCAAAATTATTAGCCCCTTTAAGCTATATATTTTTTTCAACAGTCTACAGAACAAACCATCATTATACAATAACTTGCCTAATTACCCTAACCTGCCTAGTTAACCTAATTAACCTAATTAAGCCTTTAATGTCACTTTAAGCTGTATTGAAGTGTCTTGAAAAATATCTAGTACAATATTATTTACTGTCATCATGGCAAAGATAAAATAAATCAGCTATTAGAAATGAGTTATTAAAACTATTATGTTTAGAAATGTGTAGAAAAAATCTCCGTTAAACAGAAATTGGGGGAAAAAATAAACAGGGGGGCTAATAATTCAGGGGGGCTAATAATTTTGACTTCAACTGTATATAGGCCGATAAATATAATAATTTCAAAATGTTATATTTTTATAGTGAACAACTAATTTTATTTTAAAAGCTTCATAAAAGTTTGAGCTGATCTTATGAACTGAATAGCAAAAAAAAAAAAACAATAATTTCAAAATTGCAAGGTGATTATATAGACCTATATTTATAATTTCAGATACATTAGCATGCCCAAAATAAATTATTTCCTTTGTTCACATAGCAAATTAACATGCAACTTGACTGTTGAATAAAAATAATTTTGGTAAATAACAAAATGGGATTTAATTAACAAACAAGTAAATATATTTTAAATAAATTCACAATATAAGAGCTAAAGACCGCAATTTTTTAATGCGAAATGATACCGATACTTTTTGTTAAAAAAATGTCGATACCGATATCGATACCACTTATTATTTAAAATGTTAATGTAATTTTTCAAAATAATGTTATTCAGAAAACATCATTACATGTAAATATATATATATATATATATATATATATATATATATATATATATATATATATATATATATATATATATATATATATATATATACATACACTAGTGTGTGTGTGTGTGTGATATATACTGTACACACACACACATCCATATTGTATATACACATTGCATAGACATACATACTGTATATACACACTGCACAGATACACACACACATATTTGTTCTTATTCACCTAATGGTAACGAGAAAGAGCTGATTTATTATTCTGATTTATTATATTATTTATTTGTTTATTTTTATTTGTATTCATTTATTATTATACTATATATTATAATGTGTGTTATACATATTATGTGTGTGTGTTCTTTTTAATGTAAACTTTATAAATGCTTTGGCAAAACCTTTGTAACATATGTCATGCCAATAAAGCAATCATTG
The DNA here is from genome assembly GCA_903798195.1 of Danio kyathit. NCBI lineage: Eukaryota > Metazoa > Chordata > Actinopteri > Cypriniformes > Danionidae > Danio > Danio kyathit. Next base: position 7,859,147 of record LR812528.1, on the reverse strand, counting down.
AATTGTATTGAGAGAGAGGGAGAGAGAGAGAGAGAGAGAGAGAGAGATTTGCCTCCTATAACGTCTTATGTCAGACAGGGAGACTGAGCAGAGGAACACTGGGCAGCTTGTTTTTGTTCCGCTTCTTTATAAGTTTCAGGGCGTGTTGTTGTCTGTAAGTGTTTATAAAGGCTGCTTGAATTGTTGCTGTGTTCCACTTTCTTATCACAAATATTGTCAACATTGTCAACAAACGCCGCGTTACCTCTCTGCCATCATGTCATTGCGTAATGCAGGAGTGTGCGACTTGCGTGTGTTGAGTACGTAAGTGATCTGAAAAGCACATCATCGCTCACGTGACAGATTTTTTCGCCACAGATTGATTGGTGTAAAGTCTTGTATATAAATCGTCACTGAGAATCCTGTACACAGCGCTAAAACATTTAGTTATGCAGAAATTATTCAAATTAAGTTAAAATATCGATACTCTTAAAAAAATATCGATACCAAATTAAAAGCTTCTGAGTATCGATATATCGATACTCGAGCATCGATGTGCACATCCCTAGCTCAAATGTTCTTGAATAAAGCGTGCTACAGTAATGTACATGTGTACAAATATGTAATGTCTGAAAAAAGCATTTTCAGAGGGGTTTCGACAGTTCAGAGCCACCGTACAAGCAAAAAGCTTAATAAAGATAGAATTACTTTAGAAAATGCGGCATAAATTTATCCTACTTGGCGTTTAGATTCATTTGAACACATGTAGCTGTGACTTGTCAATCAGACAACGCTTCTATGTTCCTTCTTGCTGTCAATTTTAGGAAAAATGTTCGATGAAAGGTTTATGATAAACCACTGTGAGTTTCAAACTTTAACTGCAGCCGCTGTATAACACGTCACGCACGTGCACACGAAGCGGAGTCAGATTTGTCCTCCGAGTCAGATTTTGACACAACACCTGAGCATAGACGACTTTATGACAATCACATGCATAATTTAAAGACAGAATGTGGTGGTGAGTTGACAACCCCTATGATGGATTCAGTGACTGGCACACATCTCCCCCCTGCTGCTGTGAAGGCTGTCAGATCAGATATGTGTGTGTGTGTGTGCGTGCGCGGTGATAGTCCTCACATGCGCTCGTTATAATCAATATGAATACAATCTTACAACCAACAACACATGGTAGTCAATGTGTTGATCATAACAAATAATCATATTTAGTTGTTTAGCACGTGTGCATTGCTGCTATTATGTTTACACATGTAATATTTTTCCTGAGGCGATTTAAAGCAAAATACACAATTACACCATCAAACATATCAACAATGATAAGGAATATGCTTACTTACTGAGTTATTAATGCACAGCAGCACCACGTTAAGAAAGGATGGACTTTGAAGGAATAAACAATGTGAGGAAAGCTCCGCTATAGTGCACTGGACAAATCTGAACAAGTTCCGCCCCTGCATGCACAATTACTTAATTCATTGGCTTAAAGATATCGGCCTAATTTAGACACCGGACATATAATGATAACTGTGATAATAATTCTGTGATAATAACTGTAATGATAATTGGCTGTGCGACCCCTTTAAGGATGGAGTCTGCTTTAGCTTTGTGGATCCGTGACTGCAGGAAAAAGAACATTACGCTGGATGCCAACATTATCCACACAAAAGCTAAAAAGCTTTATGAACCTTTTGCTAACAGCGATGAATGTTTGGGCCTGACAACAGGTTTTGATCTTTGGTTTCATTCAATAATAATAGACTTTTTCTATGAAGCTTAGAACTTTGTTAATGCCTGTCTGAGAAAAGTGTATAAAGTGTGTAGTGGGGTGTTTAACAGCCTTCAAACATCTAGAATAATTGTAGAAAGTAAAGCTGATTACTTCGCAGATTTCACCTATCGCAGGTTATTTTTAGAACGTAACTCCAACGATAAACGAGGAACCACTGTATTTTATTTATTCATTCATCAATATATAAGCTGTATTATTTTTGTTTGGGAACTTAAAACTAAAACATATTTTTTCATTTCATGTGTTATTTGAAGGCTCATGCTTAGTGGTAGTTATAATTGTCCATTACCAGTGTTTTGATTTGCATATATTGTTTATTTAGGCTATGCTACATTTAATTTGAGAACATCTAAATGCCTGCTTGAAAAATAATAGTTGTCTTCCTGCCTGTTGTGCAGGATTGTAGTGGGAAAAATACTGCATACAAAGTTGATTTGTTGAATAAATAAATGCAACATATTTGATAAATAAATTTGAGCATGATTTTTCAGATACAATAAAGTAAGCTTAAACGGTTCTTTGGGTCAAAAAATAATGAAGAAACCAGCACATCAAATACTGCAGGAAATTAATAAATAGGACCACAAAATTGCGTTTTCAGTGATCTGCCAAGACACAATACTGTTTTCATCTGTCAAATGTGTGTCTTATGGCCTTTTGTCATATTTCATAATGATCAATGTGATGCTCATAGGTGGAGGGTGAACAAACTCCAGGGTAGGGCTAATGTATGTGTTGCCCTTTAATGCATTTAAAAAGATTTGCGACTGACCAAGAAGAGGTTTTAACAAAAGCACCGCCTTTCAACAAACCTCTATTATATTCAACACGCACATTATATTGTTTTATTAAACTCACCCACGGATCTACACTACTGGTCAAAAGTTTGGGGTCGGTTTTTTTTTTAATTGTTAATTTTATTTAAAAATTGTATTAAAATTATTTTGTTCATCAAGGCGGCATTTATTAAATATAAAAAAAAATTAATTGTTAAATACTTATTTATTAAATATTTATTTATTACTTACTGTATGCAGTTTCAAATGAAATTATTACTCCTTGTTGCTTTTATTACTATTACCATTAATAATAATAATAATAATAATAATAAATATTAAAGTTATTTCTGAAGGATCATGTGACTCTGAAGACCTAATTAATAAAGCTGAAAATTCATCTTTAAATTCACTGGAATAAATTATTAAATTAAATTATAAACTACTTTTAAACAGTTATTTTATAGTGCAATAACATTTCACAATTTTAAAATGTGTACTGTATTTTTGATTTAATAAATGCAGCTTTGGTGAGCAGGAGCTCATTTTAAAACATGTAAAAATCCTACTGACCCCAAACTTTTGACCAGTAGTGTATATAATAATAATAATAATAATAATAATGTATATATTATATTATATTATTATATTATATTATAGATGGTAGCCTTCTGTCTAACAAACAGAAATGTGTTTTGGCATAGCAGTCAATATAAATATTAGCCACTGCCCTACCTTATGCAGCAAAATCCTTCTTTTAGACCTGGCATTATAAGTGTTGATGTTGTCTTTGTTGTTAAATTGCAAAAATGTGTTGAGAATCCGAAATCATTCTCTTTTTCACGAGGCCAATCGAAGACTGAACTTGTAAATCAGCAATAAATATTTGACCTTTAAACTGTAAAACTCCAAACGACTGCCTTAACAAGATTACTACACTATAGGCTAGACTACGTTACAATGAAACTACCAATTTCATTGAATGCTGAAAACAAGTTAAACCAGTGTAATATATTATTATATATCTCTCATAATACTCATTTGTCATTTTATTACTAATGTCCTTGACCAGCAAATCAGAATAGTTCGCTGACCAGCTGTTTTGGTTTGGTTTTCAGAGCTGCTGCGAACTCCAGTAATAAACAGCGCTCATCAGTGCAACGTGCAGGGTTGGACAGTTACATTTTTGTTCAGAGGGGGACTTTAAATTTGGTTGACAAACTTACAATAGCTGAAGTGTTCTGTTAATCATCAACATTAAATTACATTCATATTCCGCTTTACACCCGTTACATGTTTTCAATGCATTTTTTTTCTTTGCTGCTCTCTCCGTGGTCTTCCCCAGCCTTACACACGCTCCGCCTATGGTGATGCTACAGAATAAGCAAATCCAACCTAAATTGTGTAAAATTATGCAAGGAAAACAATAAATGAATTCAAATTATGTGGAAGGCAGCTATGATTTCGATTGTAATCTGTATTTTTGGTACAAAACTGTGAAGTTTGAACATCTTGTTTTTGTATGGTTTTTGCTCAACAAGGTTAATAATGATCATATGTTCAATCAGTTGTTTGATCTTTTGTGGATGTTTGAACTCATGTTGAGCACATGCGTTTACAATACAAAAGCAATCCAATCTAATGTGTTTTCAGATGCCAACATCTTTCAAATTATCTTTTGTGTTCAACAGAAGAAAGAAACTCATTCAGGTTTGCAAGAAATGGAGGCTGAGTAACTGACAATTTTCATTCTGGAAGGGAACTATTGCTTTAAGGTTAGCTGTTTTCACCAGGTTATTTTGTTTATATAATGTGCCTTTCAGCATACTGTATGTCATTTAAACCAATTAGGGCCAATTTGACCTATAAATCACCCTCAAAATTCAAGCATCATGTGCGGTTTTAAAATATATTTTGTTGATGAATGGGGTTTTTACTTGTAAATCCTAATTGTTGCTAATCCTGATATTTTTATACAGCAAAACCTTATTTAGATTCTCAGATTCATGTCAATTGTCATTGTGCAAACATACCTGAGAATAACATGCTTCTTCAATAGCCAATCCGGTCTTTAAATCCACCTGAAACAAAACAAGAACAACGTCAACATCCATTTGCGTCATTAGTTTTCATCTGCTAAATGTTCATCTGAACCACAGTTACTGTATTAGCTGCTCTTGAGTCTGAATGCCCACACAACACACACACACTCCTTTCTCCTTGAAGCCGTAGAAACAAACCATCCAATAAACATGCGCGAGCTCCTCATGACAACACAGAAGAATGGAGACCTTCTTCTGTAGGTAACCTTTGCATTTCACAAAAAACTCATCGCTGGGAAACAACTGAATTTTAAATAAATGGCCTTTGACATTAAACGCTCAATAGAGCTCTTCTCTCCATTTTAACATGACGTCTTTTCTAAAGAAGGTCAGATGAAAACAAGCTTTTAAAAGCTGAAATACCTTTTAACAGTAGGACTTAATTAGAAAAAAAACAGGCTCAATGCAAAAACATGCCTGTGATGTTTTCGGAAAATTTTATTTGCTACTTTCACATTTCACTTTCAGTTTTTTTTTAAATAATTGGCTCTGTTCAGATTTAACTGAAATAAATGGGTCTCAAAAAAAGTATAAATGACTCTGCTTCGATTGGCTTAGTTTGTTTTAACTAGCCACCCCTCTTAAGCTGTGGTCACTAAGCAGACCCCCTAATTTTTTTAATGATTTTTTTTTTTTTGCGATAGAAATGACTGATTTTGTGGTGGTAATTCCCAGAAATTTGCGGACAATTTTGCGATTAAAAAAAAAAAAAAAAATATATATATATATATATATATATATATATATATATATATATATATATATATATATATATATATATCTTAATTACCATATTAGGTAGCCTACTATGTTAGGTGTGCAATATGACAATGACAAATCATAAAAATAAAGCTTCTTTATTTTGGTCTCTTGTCAAGACAAGATCTAAAACGGTTGGGACTAAGCCAAAGGAAGGTTGTCTAACTCTTATTTTTATCCTCGATCTTACTTTCTTACAGATTTCACTCTCTGGACCATCGGACATCATGTACCACACTCAGGACATGCGTTAGGGCTTCCCCTGCCGTAATACACCTAAAACATTGATTACCGTAAAACTTGTCAATGGCAGGGTTAAAGCGTTTTAACTGCAGGGAACTGAGTTAAACGAAATCATTTATACATAATAATATCAGCCTTACATTTAAAGCACAAAATAGGCCTTAAATTCAATCACGTCCAGCGGCCATCATCATTGAACCAACCTCCATCATTGTAAGCTGCTTGCTTTTCTGTCTGTTCCATTGCTGTTTGTTGATGTTTGCTCCCACTTTCTTTTGTGAAGCAAGTCAAACGCACAAAACCCCCAAATCGTGCCACAGGATGTCTAATCGCATCTTTGCATTGACTTCACATGTAAATCATTCGTGCTTCATCCGCGTCTGCTTACTGCACAGGCTGCAAAACAATTCCGCCCCCCTTCCATGTAATGTAATGATTGTGAGGGCGCAGGTGAGGTGTCATTTTTCAAGAGACACTCAGATACATCACGTGCGCTGCATATGCAACATCTATAAGTCATGTAAAAAATTTAATTGCAAACTGAAGTAAATATAATTTGATTATATGGTTTGGAATTGGATGCTTTAGGAGATTATTGACATTTTTTGCATTTATTTGCATTTAATTAAGAATTTTGCAGGATCGCAAAAATGTGCGACTTTTCATTGATTTTGCGTTGGATTCAGAGATCGCGGAATCGCAAAAAACTAGGGGGTCTGACTAGGGCTGCAACTAACAATTATTTTGATAACCGATTAGTTGGGAGATTATTATTTTTTAAAATACCTGATTTTACAGAAACGTAAATACTTTTTAATTTGACATTTTACTTATTTAACAGTAAATATGGTGTTATATATAAAAGTACACTTCAAAAAATGCAAAAGCCACATATCAAGTTTAAAGCTGCTGTCACACTGCACTTTTCTCCCCATAGACTTCCATTCAAACGCACGCAAATGCGTCAGATCGGAAACACAAGCTCGTGCGACAAGATTCGCAGTTTGCTGCGTTGCAAAGTTCAAGCTTGGTGAACTCTGACCTGCGAAATCACATCACTTGACTGCGTGAGACCAATCGAGGATCAGGATTAGTATTAGGATAAGTTTCAGGATTTCACTTAATTGGACATGATTGTTGATTACTATAATGTAATATAACTAATAAAATGGAGGCCAAATTAAAAATGTAAAAAGTAAACCTAAAACAATATCAGTACCACTACAATTCTAAAACATTGGGTGGAATCCATTTCGAAGGGCTCATCCCTATGCCTTATTCACTTTGGAGGGTCCCTCTGAAGAGATTGGAGCACAGGGATGAGCCCTTACGAGCTGAGTGCAGTGTGCCACCAAACAGCTTCCCTGCTCAAAGGATAATTTCCCGAAGTGTCCATCAGTTGTATTTTTCAAAATCCTTTATTGCAAAGGGCCCTTCGAAGTGGACAGTTTTGATCAGTTCAGTTTAGAATGATGCTTCAATATGGCGGCCTTGATTTTTTTTCACTCTGTAATGCCCTTCAGAGGGGGATATATGCCATTTGGAATGCACCCATTATTATTAGCTTATTATTGTTGTGAACTATGAAGTAAGGTAGGGAGATTTAGAGGAGTTTTTGCACACTGCCTATTAATGTACTTGCTCAAATGACTATATTTGAGTGAATTTTAACCAAAAAAAGTTGCAAACTACAGCTTTAATAATCTGCTCCAGGTTATTAAAGCTGTGTGAAAAGAAATCATTCCTATAGGCATGTTTTTGCAGATATGCGCTCTATTTTTTTTTCTGTAATGCCATCAACAGAAACTATGCAGGAATCTTTGCTCTATCAGGTCACTTCCTCTGGGTGGTGTGGTGTTGACAGACTGGCCTCTGAGGTCAAGCTAATGTCATGAAGCAGACTCTCATTGCGATCTTACATGACAGCTGCACATGACTTCACATACAAACATGCTTTCTCTGGAAAACCTATACATTGAACGCATTTAGCACAGCAGTATATCTAAGGACTGGGTTAATAATATTAATTTCTTTTTTTTTATTACTGATACTCATTTTGATAAATAACAGAATTAATGTTTTATTTTATGCTGTTATCAGATGATTAACAAACGGCTTGCATAGCGTACATCTAATAATATATTAGCTTTGTGGTTTTTCAAAATGAAAGAAATGAACAGCTTTCAGATTGTTTCTGGTATCATGATATGTAATCAAACATATTTTGACATGCTTTAATGTGGCTTGTCAGATCTCTGCAGCGCTTTAGATAAATGTTAGCATCAGCAAACATGAACTGACCAGCTCTTCTGTCCTCTTCTCTTTTGTAATCAATCCGTGTTTCAAAGACATCAATTAACAAAAGTTCAGTGTTCATGAACTCATTAGTCCGCTAGAAAAATTTGCTCTGAAGGGAAGCATTTTGCTAAATATACACACTGTGTTGCTTATTCACTGTTGCATATTCACTTGTCCTCCAGGATCAAATGTATGCTTGATTAAGTTCTAATTTCTTGATTAAATTCCAAACGTATTTATGGCATTTAAAATTATCATTTAATGTCATTATAAAAACCTTGTGTGCAATTTAACTATTTCCTCACAAGATTACTGGTCAATTAAGAGACAATGTTTCTGTGCCATTGACAAGTTTTTACGGCAATCCGTGTTTTAGGTGTATTACAGTAAGGGAAGCCTTAAATCTGGGGGTGAAATATAAGATGATCAGAGAAAGTGAAAGTCAGATTGCGTGTTTTACTCCGCTTTTCTTCAACTTACTCCTTTCTATACCTGGGCTCACACCATAACAAATTGATCCATCCCATCAATCTGGACAAAGTTATAAATGTTTTATACACACATTATATACTATATATCTTGAAAAGGCACTACTTTAAGAAAAATGCATTTATTAGGTTTTTTTGTCAAAAATGTTGCATTTTTGATAAAAACCTATCTGCATTCAAGTAGTGAACCCATAAAGATAAAAAAAAACTCTTTTTTATTTTATCTTCATAGGTTCACCACTTGAATGCAGAGGCTTAGGTCTTTATTTTGATATATAATATGGTCATATATTCCTAGCAATGAAAAACTGTACAAAAGCATGCACATCCCTCTTAACTGGGTGCTCAGCCAAAGAACGCAACAGGTGCAAAATTATAAATTCAACCAAGGCGGCAACACCAAAGCTCCACAAATACAAATTTATTAAATTTAAAAGGCTGACACAAAGCGTGTTACGTTTCGAGCCACACGGCTCTTCATCAGACAGTCAGTTTAATAAATTTGTATTTTTGGAGCTTTGGTGTTGCCGCCTTGGTTGAATTTATCATATATTCCTAGCAGAAAATATTCTGAGGGCAGTTAAAATTAGGTGAAAGTCATCAATTTTTATTTATTTATTTATTTATTTTTTAAACGCTGGCAGGAAAAGAGTTAAATACAAGGAACACATTTAAAACCTCAATATTAATGTACCAAACTGGTGTTTCCTGTGGAGAATTAACTTAACAGAAACTGTCTACAGTGTTGTACAACACAAACACGTGTCAGAAGATGTGTCTGATGACGCTTTAAAGACACTTCCCCAATCTTTTTTCACAGTCACAGACACTCATTTACCACAAACAAAAAAAAAGTACAAGTAAATATTTCTGTTTGATCAGAAAGTCAAAAACAGCGCAACCTTACCTCTATTCCCTGGTTGATTGCCAACTTTGCCATCCGTACAGCAATTGGCCCCTGAAAAAAAACCCAAAAACATTAAGCATGAAAACTGACATCTGAACTTTGGTGTGGACCAAACAAGTGAACAGGGAAAGCTAAAAAAGATGGGTCTCAGTTCATTCCCAATTAAACTCTGATGTGGTTTGACTGAAATAAACATAACATGAACAGAAGACATCTTACACTGACTACACTACACATGACAAGATTCCAGCGACAAGCGATTTGGCTGTCTGCACCAAACGCAACACCACATGACAGAAGCATTTAAATACCAGCCATTAATTTAAATATCAGCCACTGCACTCCTGACTAAATGGTAAGGGTTATAATCTAATTAATACATATTTAACATTATTAAAAGTACATAGGCTGAGTGACAGATGTTCACTGACTTTCATTTTCTAACCCTTTGCTAGTTATTAAATTTTCAAAATTCGAGGTGAACGATCAGCTGCTGCTTTCAGTAATATAGCAATAAATGTGTAGTAAAAGGTTGTTCAAACTCCCATTGGTAGCATTTAGAACTGAATAAAGCACATATTCTGTACCTGAGAAGATAATTGTCATAGTAGTTTATGGTGGTGTTCTGCCATGACAACTGTATAAAACAGGGGTGTCCAAACTCTGCCCTGGAGGGCCGGTGTCCTTTAGCTCCAACTTCCTTCAACACACCTGCCTGGAGGTTTCTAGTATACCTAGAAAGAGCTTGATTAGCTAGTTCAGGTGTGTCTAATTGGAGTTGGAACTAAAATATGCAGGACACCAGCCCTCCTGGACCGAGTTTGGACACCCCTGATATAAAAGAAATAAAAATGTTGCAGATTGTTAGGGCAAAAATTCATTTCAACATGAAAAAGATACCTTTACCTAACTACACATGGTCATGGACATGGTGTTAGGCTGCATTTACACTGAAATCTTCTGACCATTTCTGTTTTTTTGAGAAGGGTGTAAACAGAGAGACAGCTCCAAATGAACTGGTCAGCTCCAAGTAGGTGGGTCTTGAGCTGCAAGTGGGGTGTACAAACCTGGAGTTTTTATTTATTTAATGTCTTACACATGACACAGAGTCCAACCTATTGTCTACACCAGGGCTATTCAATTGGCGGCCCGCGGGCCAAACCCGGCCCCCGAGGCAATTTGTTCTGGCCCTCCAAATAGTGACCAAGACATCAAGAATAAATTTAGTTCAGTCAAAAAACGGCCGCTACAGTTATGAAGTGACATGCGTCTGTTCAATACAGCATGAGCTGCGCAGAGCGTGAGTCACCCGACAGTGGAGAGAGCAGCCGAATACATTTGAATATGTTTGTAGAAATGGTTTTTTGTACAATGCACTGATATCGTTATTAGGGATGCAACGATTAACCGATTTCACTATTAACTCCGCTTTAATTCGTCATGGTTAATTAATCGTAAAGGCTTCTCTAAGCCGCATTTCTGCGTTTCTGTTCTGCCGCACGAAACGAAACTGCTGAACAAAGTTACGCCAAGTTGCCAACTGTGCGCTAGTTTAAAGTTCCGAGCTTGTCCACCGAAGCTAATACGCATGCACACTGTAATAAGTATAGCCGCGGGTCGTTCCCATATCACGTCTTTCCCGCGCGCAAGTTTGTTATGTCGCAAGAATATATGCCAATATGCGGGCGCAAGCGGAGCAACGCGCTCGCGGCTGTCTGGTCACACGCAGTAGAAGACATCTCTTGCTGTAGCGGTGAAAGTTGTGCTTAGCTTTTAGTGCAATGTAAACAAAAGACATGTTAGACGAACTATTATTAAAATGATTATGTATGTATGAACGCAGATAACAACAGTTAATCTAAATATTGGCGCCGACCTTCATAACAATTATTTTTATATTATTTTCTCCCGTTCCTCTCTATAAACACACACATAATTAAATTGTGTAGCCCTATAAGCACAGAAAAACCTTCAGCATAAAAACTATTACTAATGAAAATGCCTTTTAAAGGTTTTTTAATATTAGTTAGGGATGTCCAGATCTAAATCTAGCTAATATAAAGCCTAAATTTACATTAGACGTGATAACTGTGAAACACTGATTATTCTTCACACTATATAATCGTACAACCAAAATCTATAATTGTTGCATCCATAATTGTTATGCAGTTCAAAACATAACATATGAACGTATCTGAATGTAGAAGAAGCCTACTTCAGCAATACACTGATTTTGTTGTGCTGTGAAATACATAATTTGAATGTTTGTTAAAAAAAACTTATTGTACAAATGCAGTGATATTATGTAGTTTCAAAATACAATATATTAACATTTTAATGTAGACAAATACAACGTGGGTGTCTAAAGGAGCAAAAATACATAATTGGCTCTTAAATGCAGTTGTGTCATCATTTATATTGCAAGTCATATCTCTCCAGCCCTTCGTTTGGGATGCTTTTCATGAACTGGCCCCCGTGACAAACTAATTGAATAGCCCTGGTCTACACCAACCCCAACCTTAAAACCAAGTTCACAGTAACCTGTTGTATTTTATTAATGTCTACACCAACCCCAATTCTAAACCCAACCTCACAGTAACCTGTTTTATTTTATTAATGTCTACTACACCTACACCAACTCTAAACCCAGCTTACTTGCGATGTAATCTCTTCCACTCGGAGGTCTCCAGGCTGTAGTGATAACCCCCTTATACTTGGTAGGCGTGGTGTATTCTATAGACAGTTGACATGATTCTCGCAAGATATCTGTACAGGCGGTTCACATATCAAACTCAAGTTCATTATTTTAAATGTAGACAAGCGGCAAGCATGCGCTAGTACAGAGAGAAAGCAGCACCCATTGCACTTTCCGGACATTTAGACATAACATGAACAGCCTCATAAACAACAACAGAGGACATACAGCAGGGGGGTATTCCAGAAAGCTGAGTTAACTTACCATCTGCTAAACCCTGAACTCTCGGTTGATTAACCCAAAACCTGCTTACTATGTCGGTTCCAAAACAGCTGATAAGAGTTAAGTTAAATCAACCTCCTGAAGATAACCGCGGGTTAATGCATGCGCACGGAGCATACCTGAAGGCATTTTTAGTAGATCGCCGAATTCACGAGTCACCATAGAAAGTCACGGTGAGAAAAAAGGGAAACTCACTTTACAGAGGCGGAGTTGGAGGTTTTAATGCCGGCATACGAGGCATTAAGGCCGATTATAAAGAAAAAGCAATACACATCTGCATTAACGAAGGAAAGAAATATAAGGTAATAAATAGATAAGAAAAGAAAAAATAAATAATAAGAGAAAATTCGTTAGTTTATTAAATTACACATGCCACCCTCCCTTTTATTGCAATGAAAAAATTTAATGTAACTTTAACATCCTTTTTGAGTATGTTGTGTAACCATTCATGCATTTAATTTTCCTGTTATTAATTTAATGCCACAGTAATAATGTGTATTGACTATATAAAGCTTATACAGGCAGTGCAGAATTATTAGGCAAATGAGTATTTTGACCACATCATCCTCTTTTTGCATGTTGTCTTACTCCAAGCTGCATAGGCTCGAAAGCCTACTACCAATTAAGCATATTAGGTGATGTGCATCTCTATAATGAGAAGGGGTGTGGTCTAATGACATCAACACCCTATATCAGGTGTGCATAATTATTAGGCAACTTCCTTTCCTTTGGCAAAATGGGTCAAAAGAAGGACTTGACAGGCTCCGAAAAGTCATAAATAGTGAGATATCTTGCAGAGGGATGCAGCACTCTTAAAATTGCCAAGCTTCTGAAGCGTGATCATCGAACAATCAAGCGTTTCATTCAAAATAGTCAACAGGGTTGCAAGAAGCGTCTGGAAAAACCAAGGCGCAAATCAACTGCCCATGAACTGAGAAAATTCAAGCGTACAGCTGCCAAGATGTCAAGATGCCACTTGCCAACAGTTTTGCCATATTTCAGAGCTGCAACATCACTGGAGTGCCCAAAAGCACAAGGTGTGCAATACTCAGAGACATGGCCAAGGTAAGAAAGGCTGAAAATCGACCACCACTGAACAAGACACACAAGCTGAAACGTCAAGTCTGGGCCAAGAAATATCTCAAGACTGATTTTTCTAAGGTTTTATGGACTGATGAAATGAGAGGGAGTCTTGATGGGCCCGTGGCTGGATCGGTAAAGGGCAGAGAGCTCCAGTCCGACTCAGATGCCAGCAAGGTGAAGGTAGAGTACTGGTTTGGGCTGGTATCATCAAAGATGAGCTTGTGGGGCCTTTTCGGGTTGAGGATGGAGTCAAGCTCAACTCCCAGTCCTACTGCCAGTTTCTGGAAGACACCTTCAAGCAGTGGTACAGGAAGAAGTCTGCATCATTCAAGAAAAACATGATTTTCATGCAGGACAATGCTCCATCACACGCGTCCAAGTACTCCACAGCGTGGCTGGCAAGAAAGAGTCTAAAAGAAGAAAAACAATTGACATGGCTTCCTTGTTCACCTGACTGAACCCTATAGAGAACCTGTGGTCCATCATCAAATGTGACATTTACAAGGAGGGAAAACAGTACACCTCTCTGAACAGTGTCTGGGGGGCTGTGGTTGCTGCTGGATGCAATGTTGATGGATTCTGTCAGTGTTTTGATCCGTTCACCATGGATGGCAGGCTTTTGAGTGTCCTTGCAAAGAAAGGTGGCTATATTGGTCACTGATTTGTTTTTGTTTTGTTTTTGAATGTCAGAAATGTATATTTGTGAATGTTGAGATGTTATATTGGTTTCACTGGTGAAAATAAATAATTAAAATGGGTATATATATTTGTTTTTTGTTAAGTTGCCTAATAATTCTGCACCGTAATAGTCACCTGCACACACAGATATCCTCCTAAAATAGCTAAAACTAAAAACAAACTAAAAACTACTTCCAAAAATATTCAGCTTTGATATTAATGTGTTTTTTGGCTTCATTGAGAACATGGTTGTTGTTCAATAATAAAATTAATCCTCAAAAATACAACTTGCCTAATAATTCTGCACTCCCTGTATTAATTGTAATCCTTCTGGAGCTAGAAGAACTCTGTCCAAAGTCAAAATTAAACAGAAACATTATCTTAAAAGGTAACATTTGATTACTGGAGCTACGTATTAAACACTCTAGAATATTCTTTCAGTCATGTAGACCAAGAAACTGTACAAAAGTGTATAAAACAGTTCAGTGCCAGACATACTGTATAGATAGTTCTACACGCTACTGCTACATTGAACAGTAAAATGCCGTGACGCAAAAACAAAGAGCTGCACTGAATGTTTTCTATGGTAAGACCCGTGGTTTGTCACGTTTGATTTCAAAAGGTTTGTTAAATACATTAATGGTTCTTTTGAAAAACGACAATGCTCAGTCAAATATCCAATTGGATATGAAAAAACCTATGTACTTATAACCTTCTCAAGATGAAAAAACTCATATCGGTGTTTCTACGTCCATCAAAATTCTCATCAAGAGCTCCGTAAACTCTCTGAAGCAGACAAACTCTGCAAGATAACCTGTTCCAGAGCAGATTATCTTCAGAGCGTAAGTTACTATGGCTATTAAACATACCCCAAAAGTTACCTCCGTTTTTGGAACCAAAGCTGAGGTTATCCACTTACTCTTAAACTTACCCGGGTATGTCACATAACCTGCTTTCTGGAATACGCCCCAAATCTTGCTCTTGCTTCTTGCTATGTGGCTGTTTGTCACAAGACGACGACAAGCGTTGTTTGAGCTCGGGTCATTCATTGATGCATTCATTCATTGCACATCATCATTTGTATTACTACAGAGTCATGTTTGAAATGTGACTAAAAAGAAGAGGAAGCTGTCTGAAAAGGATGTCCAGGTGGATTGTATCTAAAAAACATAAAACCACAGCTGCCCAACTCTCTACAGAATTAAAAGTGGACCTTAACTCACTGTTTTCATCAAAACTGTTCGTCAGGAGCTCCACGGGGTCAATATACGTGGCTGGGCTGCTAAAGCCAAACCTTTGGTCACTCCTATAAATGCCAAATGTGGGTTTCAATGGTGCCAGCAGAGAAAATCTTGGACTATGGTCCACCTTCACTGTCTTTCCCACATCCAGGAGAGTAATGGTGTGGAGAAGCCCCAAAGAAGCGTACCACCCAGACTGTTGCATGCCCAAAGTAAAGCATGGGGTGGATCAGTTATGGTTTGGGCTGGAATATCATGGCATTCCCTAGGCTTGTGCTAGATGGGCGCATTACTGCCAAGTACTACTGAACCATTCTTAAGGGCCATGTGCACCCAATGTTTCAAACATTGTATCCTGAAGGTGGTGCCATGTGTCAGGATGATAATGTACCAATACACACAGCAAGACTGGTGACAGAGTTGTTGGATGAACACAAAAGTGAAGTTGAACATCTTCCATGGCCTGTACAGTCACCAGATTCAAATATTATTGAGCCACTTTGGGGTGTTTTGGAGGAGCGAGTCAGGAAACGTTTTCCTCCACCAGCATCAAATAGTGACCTGGCCACTATTCTGCAAGAAGATTGAAGCAGATTTTCTGTGTATGACATTTTATAGGCGACGCAGTGGCGCAGTAGGTAGTGCTGTCGCCTCACAGCAAGAAGGTCGCTGGTTCGAGCCTCGGCTGGGTCGGTTGACGTTTCTGTGTGGAGTTTGCATGTTCTCAGTCCAAAGACATGCGGTACAGGTGAATTGGGTAGGCTAAATTGTCCGTAGTGTATGAGTGTGTATGGATGTTTCCCAGAAATGGGTCACAGCTGAAAGGGCATCCGCTGCGTAAAACATATGCTGGATAAGTTGGTGGTTCATTCCACTGTGGCGACCCCGGATTAATAAAGGGACTAAGCCGAAAATAAAATAAATGAATGACATTTTAGAACATCCTTAAAATTTTTCAACTGATAAAAATTCCATCACATGTACAGTATGGACGCACACAATGAGCACATTCAGCTCCAGCACACAGCTTCATTTCAAATGTTTGGGAAGCGTGAATGTCAAGTAAATCAGGACTAAATAAACAGTATTATTTTCCCTTTTTTTGAGGTTATAAAAAAACTAAACTGTTAGATGCTAATGCCAAGTTCAGACTGCATGATTTTAGACCCAATTTTGACTCGCCGACAGGTTTTAAGATATCGCAGACAAATGCCTGAAATCACAAGCAAATCAGTCCTCGTTCACTTGAGTAACAATCACACAGTGTGAACTATCAAATCTTGTTCTGATTGACAATACATCAGCGATTACCTACAGCCAATGAGAGAGCAGCATCCACAAGTATGGGTATCTGCAGGCCTATCTGAGGTTGGGAAAGATAAGGGCTTTTTTCAGTCTATTTGGACCCAAGAAATAGAGAAAAAACTAGTAGAAATTTGGCAGGAGCACCTGTGTCTGTTTGACGTGTCATCTGAGCAATACCACAACAGGGTCAAAACAAAGTTTAAGAGAAATCCCTTCAAAAGCCAGGTGAGCAAAAGAAGTACATTTTCTACCCCACTAAAGGCTTCTTTCTCATTATGTAGTATAAATATATACTATGTGACTTCGCATTGTTTCCATGTCACTTCACATGAGTTTGGTTATGAGACCAATTCTCCTATTGTAAAGTCAAGCAGTGTTAAACCCCGTCGCCGATCCATCTTGCAGTGTGAACACAGCAGCGATGGAATGCTACCTCAGATGGTCATGCAACATATGTGACGTAACTATTTTGAAAATCATGCGGTCTGAACTCAGCATAAGTGTCTTTCATACCTGAGGGATGAATTCCCGAGCAAGATCCAGAGCTCTCAGATAGGCAGCATCTCCACCCTTATTCTGCTCCACAGCATGATTCACCAGGCCGAGACTCTTGGCTTCTTCACCGTTCAACACTCGTGCCGCAAATATCAGCTCTTTTGCTATGGACACTCCTACAGTTCGTGGCAGACGCTGAGTTCCTCCTACAGACACAATACAGAGCAATATTTCATTAAGCTTCATTAAAGTCTGCATAGACCAGAAGTTTCTGCAGACGTTTATTTCAGTACGATGTTGTATTTCCTACTGAAACAGAATATTGAGTAGGGGGTGGGGCTTTATTTTTGTGCTTCTCTCATTTTTCACTTGCAGCAAACTAACAGTTGGAGGGGGTGTGGCGAAACATCTGTCAAACAGACATCAGAGAATTACTGCAGCCCCAGAACCGAAGCAAATAGTTAGATTTTGGTTAAAGATTACCAAAAAAATCAGTTTTTCTTCAGTGGATTAAAGTTTTATGCTGTGTTCACACCAGACGTGGCATGTGCGAATAAATTGCGCCATTTGCACGTAATTAAATGCATGAACATTTTCAGTTAACTTGCTTAATTTGTGCGTCAAATTCACTTCATAATAGAAGCAGGTTCAGTGACTCTAGTTTCATTGCTTAAATGGCTAACATGCATTTTATTAAGAGAGTAGCTGTGCTTTATGTGCTTTAGGAAGGCTGAAAAACAGCGTATATCCGTTCGGCGCTGTATCTGAGTCCACTAGATCCTTTCAGAGGTGCACCCAGCTCTGTGAGTTCATCATCTCCTCCATAAACCGTACCTGGATGATGGGAACTTTCAGCAGTGCTTTCGACTGAGCCGAGCCCAGTTTGATTAGCTGTTGTCTGGTGTCCAGCAGGAGCATTTCCCCTCAGGACAACAACTGCATGTGCTACGTCATATTCACACCCTAGAAGAGCAAGCTCCTGATTGGTTAACGCAGTTCGAATGTTCGCTGAAGTTCAGATTTTCCAAATCAAGTGAATCGTGTCAAATGCTCAATTTGCACCCACTTCATTCGCGCAAATCGCACCATTGATGTCGCCTCATTCGCACAAATCGCACTGCAGGATGTCTATTCGAGTCTTTGCATTGACTTAACATGTAAATCACTCACACTTGACGCCTCATCCGCATCTGGTGTGAATGCACTATTAGATCAAAGTTTTTAGTTTTACCCAAAAACAAATATTCTGTCATTTCCCTCATGTCATTTCAAACCCTCGATACCCTTCTTCGTGTTCAGAACACAAACTTTTATATTTTAGTTTAAATCAGAGAGCTCTCTCATCCTCCATAGACAGCAATGGTCCTGACTTAAAAGTCCAGAAATATACTTAAATATGTGTATTACTTCCTCTGTTTGAAACAAAGCACGGGCGTATCAGAGCGTGACATGTAAACGTGCACTCTATACTGACACTAAAGGCCGATTTATACTTCTGCGTCAAGCGCACGCGTATGCTACGGCGCAGCCTACGTGTGGACGCATAGCCCCTCGACGTGGCCGTCGGCGTCGTTGACGTGCACCTCTCAAAAAATGTAACGCGTACGCGTAGCGCAAGCTCTGTGATTGGTCAGCTTGGTAGCGCTGACAAGTGTGGGCGGAGGTGAGAGCCGCAAGCCCGATGCAGCGAGTGTTTACAAGTGTGGAGTCCCGTGAAGGAGCTCCGGATGGAGACTGTTGTTTTGTGTTTACCTCATGATTAAAGTTGTTCCACGTCCGACGGTTCCCGCCTCAAAATGAGCGAGTTTGAGCCACTTGTACATTAAGGAAGTGTTCAGGAAAAACAAAAAAACCAGCAAAGAAACTCGACACAGAGAAACATAAACACCTACTGCCAGCTAGCGTTTCGGAAGTTTATTGCAGAGAAACAGAAACAGTGCGCAGAAGTATAAATGCACGGCTACACGTGAGTTACAACGATCACTTGACGCAGAAGTATAAACCAGGCTTAAGGCCCAATCCCAGTTCTACCCCTTAGCCCTTCCCCCTACCCCTCGTTTTGCGCGTTCATGTGAAGCGGTAGGGCCTGGGTGTCCCAGTTCTCATTAGCTTGAAGGTGTAGGGTGTAAGCCTTCAAGCTAAAGAGAATTGGGACACCCCTACCCCTTCACGTGAAGGAGAGGGGAAGGGCTAAGGGGTAGAATTGGGATTGGGCAGATACCCCTTCGAACGAAGATTTTTCAGGACCACACTCGAAACCAGAGGTAAGAAAATTTCTCAGAATACACCAGCCACAACGGCAGTATAGCTGCACCCGGAAGTAAGCAGATCCACAAATTAATATTTTTTGTCATTATTACAAACGTCGGCGACGTTGACGTGCACCTCTTAAAACAATGTAACACGTTCCCGTAGCGCAAGCTCTGTGATTGGTCAGCTTGGTAACGCGGACGAGTGTGGGCGGAGGTGAGAGCCGCACGAGCGTGATGCAGCGAGTGTTTACAAGTGTGGAGTCCCGGGAAAGAGCTCTGGATGGAGACTGTTGTTTTTGTTTACCTTATGATTAAAGTTGTTGCATGTTTGCCGGTTCCTGCCTCAAAATAAGCGAGTTTGAGCCACTTGTACATTAAGGAAGCGTTCAGAAAAAACAAAACACCAGTAAAGAAACTCGACACAGAGAAACATAAACACCTACTGCCAGCGACCGTTTCAGAAGTGTTATTGCAGAGCAACAGAAACAGCGTGCAGAAGTATAAATGCAGGGCAACGCGCAAGGCATGCGCCGTGGGTCACGCCGATCACTCGACGCAGAAGTATAAATCAGGCTTAACTCTTGTACAGCAGTCCTACAACATTCTGACACTCGATGACGCTGGAATACCCTGTCAGAAAAGTCTAGTGGCTGTGAATGAGATTTTTACAGTGTCTGCTATAATGTTAATGTTGTTTTGGTGTGTTTACACAGATGAATTTGGCCACGGTGTAAATGCGCAGTATAGTTGCGATCCTATTGCCACATTAGATCGTTATGATAACATAATATATGCCTTCAGTGATTTCCTGAAGATAAACACCACAAAAATAACACAACTGAAATAACTACAGCAGTCGCGATCGTCTGATCTCATATGAAGCAAGAGATCGTGATAACATATGATGATGTGTGCAGGTGCTGTAGTGCTGTCCCATTTCTTAGGGGTAAATTTTGAAGCCCTTCCCCTTCACACTCAGTTTTAAGGGCCAAAGGGAAGAGGTACAAAAATAGAATTGGGATTGGGCATAAGAAGATGTAGATGGTTTTGTTTTATGTGCACACAAAAGTATTCCTGTAGCTTGATAATACTGCAATTTGTTTGTATTTTTTTTGGAATTTGAACGAGTCTGGAACTTTGCTATCTATGGAGGATGAGGGAGCTCTCTGATTTCACCTAAAATATCTTCATTTTGGTTCTAAATATGAATATGTCTCAGGGGTTTGACAATAGGGTGAGTAATTCATAATTAAAATTTTTTGGGATGAACTAACCCTTTAACTTACACCAATTTAGGGATGCACCGATACCATTTTTTTTGGAACCGATTCGATCCCAATAGCAAAATTTCGAGTGTCGACCGATACAGATCCAATCCTGATACTGTGCCATTTTTTTTTTTTTTAAATTAACATGAAAAAATTTCTATAGTTCTGGTGATAAATTTAAATAATATATCTTCTTTAGTAAAAATAACAGATGACACAATCTTACTAAAAACATGCTTGCTATAAACTATAGGCTACATTATTTGATTTTTGTTTGAAATCTGTAATAGGCTACCTTAATCATTGGTAAAATAATCAGCCTTTTAGCAAAGCCTGATATTTTCTTGCAGGTTTGACGCAGGCTAAACTAAACCGTCTGAGGCCAGTTTTACTTAATAATCCCTTGCCTAAACTTGCTGTGAGTGCAATGGAGAAAATGAAAGCATGTCTGAAAAATCTTTTTTTGTCTGAAAAATTATATTTTTTAAACGAATTTTGTGTGGTATAATTTTTTGGTTATTTCAGTGTATTTTTGTTGGTCAGTTATCTACAAAATAAACAAGAATATTTGAAGTGAAGTTCAAAACAAGGTCCGCTTATGTGCTTCAGCGCACAAACTGACAAACAGGTCTGTTAAATAAAATATTAATATAAATAAAATGACAGTGAAATATTCACAATTTCACAGTAGCCTGTATTAGGCTAAATAATTGTCTGTTAATGACAATCCACATTGCGCCTTCAGTTTCACTTTTATTAATTTAATCAACTACTTTGACCACAATGAGCCAGGCTTTACAAACTATTCGCAGCACTGAATGTATTCCCCTCGGAAGAATAAACTTAGTCGGAAGGATGAGAGAACAGAAACTTATTGTAAGAATAATCTTACAGAGTGGCACATGTTGCATCTGCGCAGCCGGTGCATGAATCTCTGAGACACAGCACGCAGCCCACCGGTATCTGCGGACACTTCCAAAACAGCAGCACAAAGGGGAGAAATCAGTGTGTTGAGGATGTCCAATGTATTATTGAGCCTTTTCTAATTTAAAGTTTCAGGTAAGCGTACTTTGTGTGTGAAGAGCAGGTAATAACCCTCTCTACTCCAGTGTTGCGAATGCGATCTGCTGATCTAACAGACACAGCGCAACATAATGTAAAAACAGCAATAATCTCCATGTTGCAGGTCAAAATGAACCCATTTAATGCAAAACTAAATGCATTTCTCCACTGATTACTTATATTAACAGAAATTAATAGTCTTGGAGAAAGTTTTTCGTGTTGTCATGAACGCGACACGCAGTTTGAACTGAATAAATGAAGAATGATTGACTGGCGCAGCGGCGGGAAGCGCTGAACTGAACATGAATTTAACACTTGAATTTTCATCTGTACTTCACATTAAGCTATAGAATGGCTTCAGAACATTTAGCATATAGTAGGCCTACATGACAACTTTCTAGTGCCTTATAATAGGCTACCTTTGTGGCTTTTGTTGGCTTATAAATTACACAGAATATAGCGCACGCGCAACATCGGATTTGGATCGGTACCAGCTGGCCGATACCCGATCCAGCAAAAATATGCGGTATCGAACCGATATCCGATCCAAGTATCGGGATCGGTGCATCCCTACACCAATTAATTGCTCACCGTAAAACGAACAATGTGTGCTAGCAAAACGTACAATGTGAATTTTTATTTCATTCAGACTTGAAGCTAGATAATGAATCATGACATCTTTAGGAGAGGTAGAAACATCAGAAGCTAGCATTTGTAACTTTATATTATGCAGCCACAGGTCTCAAAATAAGACCCAACCAGCAGCATATTGTCATTTTCCACTTAACACGCACTTCACAGGCATATCTGACATGTTTATGCTTTACATAAAGCATTAAAAAAAAAGCAACAGCATATATTTGCAAGTCTTTCATCTAAAGTCTGACTCAAGTCTTAAGCCATTTTATGCCTATATTAATATACATGTAAAAATGTTTAATATGAGGATGCTTATATAAACAGGATGGGTTAATCATTAGTTATAATGATTGCAGTCAAACATGCACATAAAAGATTGATAAGACATCATTCTAACCTCTTAAGGCCCAAGGTGTTTTTTTACATGCATTTTTTATTTCTCTTTGCTATTTGGGCTTATTGGAACCTAATTACAATAAAAATCTAAGTATCATCTTTTGATATGATGTAATTTTAGAGAAAAATGATGTCCAAATATGTGGACTCCTGGTCCCAGTTGACATAAAACACTTTTTCCTGAATGATTTTTAATGCATATATAACATGGAAATATTTTTTTTGACATTGCTTTGACTATCAGAGAGTAAAAACAACATTTTTTCCCATTTTGGACAGTTAAAAATAGAGTTTGGGACACTTCATATGCTGCAAAACAGTTGCAGGATGTAGCTGTATGTCTGTAACAAAATATTAAACATTCAAAGCATTTTAAATAGCCACTAAAGAGCTAAAATGTGCTGTCCACGTGGACACTCCAGAACTAGGAGTTTATAATAAGATTTTTGGTTCAGGTTTTAACAGAACACACATTATAATACCATCCATCTCTAACCAAACATGTAGTCGTTTAATTAAATGTAATTGTTTTTTCACATTTGCATCCATATATACCACTAATGCCAGGGAAATATGTGATAGATTAAAGAAATGACATATGATCCTATGGAAATCATTCTACTATGATGGCCTGCTCCTCAGGAAACATTTCTTATTATAAATGTTGAATACTTTTGGAAACTTTTGAGGTGTTTTTATAGTTGTGAGCTGTTTGGCTCTCTTCTGTTCAAACCCCTACCTTCCAAAGACATGCTGACAAACCTGAATGCTTTAGGAAACTATGTCAGAATCTTATTTTTCTGTTTAGGGCATCTGATTAAAAACAAAAAGACAAGTGTTACAAAATTCGCTGTTTTGGCATATACAGTTGAAGTCAGAATTATTAGCCCCCTTTGATTTTTCTTTTCTTTTTTAAATATTTCCTAAATGATGTTTAACAGAGCAAGGAAATTTTCACAGTATGTCTGATAATATTTTATCTTCTGGAGAAAGTCTTGTTTTATTTCGGCTAGAATAAAAGCAGTTTTTTTAATTCTTTAAAAGCCATTTTAAGGACAGTTTTAAGTGTGGAAAAAAAAAGTTTAATTTTAAGTGTGTAAGCAACTTACAACATGCAAAGTGCCAAATGGAAGTAAAACTAAACATTGGTGAGTATTTATAGCATTGGCAGTGACCAGTTGGTAGGTAAATCTCTATATTTGATTATATCTCTATATCTTATAGCAGACTATATCGGATTATAATGTCCCAGGACATCGAGGACAGATACTGGGCAAACTGGGGTATTAGACGCGAATAAGGAGTAAGGACCGGTGAGTGTGTTATGGAATTTAATAACGAATTTCACTGACAGCCGCGTGTGTGGATCTTGTTGGAAAATATGGCAAAAAGTCCTACATGACGTTACTAGTTTGATTGCGGTGTTTACTTCAATAATGCCACTAATATCTGCATACTCCACATCTTAATTCTATTTCTGTTTAGTTCAGTTATGACTTTAGTCGGATTAAGGTCATCATCTGTTTGGAGCTTATGTAGGCCTACAGTTCAAAATTCATGTTTAACTGAATAAACAGTTAGTAAACACAAGTACATCTTATTGAACATCATTTATTTTCATCACCAATTATCATAGTAGAACAGTTTCTCAAGCAGTTTGTGATGCATTTCGGAAACAGCAGATGAGCCCCTGATCTAATGCGCCACCTGGCTTAAAAAAACCCGTTCTCAAAGATTTACTTTTAGTCATTATTTGGGTAGCACACATATTCTGAATGCCTTCGGCAGAAATCAAATGAGCCATTTTAATCTAGATTAATTCCAAGATTACAGACATTAATCTAGATGAAAAAAATGTATCTACGCCCACTTATAATATATATATATATATATATATATATATATATATATATATATATATATATATATATATATATATATATACACATATACATACATACATATATATATATATATATATATATATATATATATATATATATATATATACACATATATATATATATATATATACACATATATATATATATATATATATATATATATATATATATATATATATATATATATATATATATATATATATTATAGGTGGGCATAGATTTTTTTTTTATATATATATACACCTCAGTACAGCTTTACAATCTTAAAAGTATAACACAAAAATGATGTGATCAATTTCAAGACCAAACATCTTAGCTTTGTACGCGTTTCTGCTGCAACAATTCATGGTGAAAGAGAAACACTCATGATCTGCGTTTCATCACTGATGAGCTTGATCTTCAGAAGCACTAATGGTTATTACATTGAACATGAATATTGAGACTGGGTCTTGAAAGTCACTGGCATAAATTACTTTTTGCCCCACTTGTTGCTGGGAGCCTTCATTTAATTCAATTTGCACACAGCATTTAATTTCTTCAACTAAACAGAGCACAATTCACGTGACAGTTACAGTCACGATCAACACACAGAGAAATGCATGCAATTACAGCCACTATACTCTAAGAAATCCCTACAAGGAAATGTTCTAACCATTTTGTGTTCGGCTGAAAACAGACACATTTTATGCAAAACATTCGTATTTGAGAATCTGAAGCTAAACATGCTCATGATTGACTGTCTTTAAACAATTGATGGCATCTCATCTATTCAACTGCAGGAAATGAACTTCACTGATATCTACAGTATGTTGAAAACACTGTACCAGTTTTACTAGATTGAATAAGTGTGGTAAATATTTAGATATATGTACTAAAGGTCAAGCACTTGCTTTTCTTATTAAATAATGCTTCTTATTGATCACGTTTGTTTTTGTGGAAATCGTACATTTTTATAGCATTCTTTAATAAAGAGAAATGTCAAAATACCTGCATTTATTTGAAACAAATGTTCTGTATGTCAAATATTGTTCATTCAACATGTATTTTCTGAATAGCATTATATTTTATAGATTAAGATTTTTTAAAATATTGGACTTTTGCATTATTAGAAAGATTAAAAAATTGCAAAAATGACCATGCTTTCTAATAAGCAAAATACATCAATAATAAATAAAAGAATGATATTAATAATACATATCATTTAATAAATAAAGCAAGCGTTTTAGTAGACAACTAAATAAGCACCCCAGGAAAACTTAAAGAAAAGTTTGAGTAGAAATATCAGCATATTAGTATGATTTCTGAAGGATCGTGTGACTTAAACCTGGAGAGATGAGGCTCAAAGTTTTACATCACAGGAATAAATGACAAAAGAGGTGATTTAAAGTGTAATGCACATTGCTTTTGTTGGTTTGACAGCTTCTATTGTTCTCATAATTTGTAAGTGGATTTAAATAGAGGATTTAATGTTAATGTCTACTGCACATGTAAATATATTTGCAGTATTGCTCTTTTTGAGCAAGAAATTACGAAATGATAACATTAAAATCACTCTTAAATTATTCTCTTATATGTAAATAGAAGGTATGTGAGGGCTTCAGACATATGCCGATAGTCAATAATTCAATATACTGTGCTAAAGAACATGCACAATATTGATAAAGTGGGCACTTTGAAATGCTGTCAATAATTATGTATTATTTAAGAATTTATTAATTATTCATAATTATTTAGTGTGATTTTTTAAAGATTATTCAGAAAAGTGTTTTTTCATCACAGCACTAAATGCATAAATTCTCAATAGGTGATTTAATTTCAAACATTAACATTTTCACATGTTTATCTGGCCTACGACATTGAAAATTCTGTGACTATTAGTGAAGTTTTACAAACTAATTTCGAGAGGAGCACATGATATGATTGATCACGGCTGGTCTGCCACTGTAATCAGCAATAAAGCAAGCCTACAATAAATAGCCTAACTCCACCCTACTTCCCTTATCTTTGTTTTTGAAAAATCCTCCCATCTACCCTATCACACCTCACCCCGTCCTCAGATTTTTAACGACCACAGAGAGTCAGGACCTCAGTTTAATGTCTCATCCGAAAGACGGTGCTCACTAAGCAGTATAGAGTCCCCATCAATATACTGGGGCGTTAGGACCCACACAGACCACCCCCTGCTGGCCTCACTAATACCACTTCCAACAGCAACCTAGCTTTACCATGTGGTCTACCAGCCAGTTACTGACCGGGTGCAGCCCTGCTTAGCTTCAGTGGGCGACCATGTGAGAGTTGCAGAGAGCTAGCTGCCAACGTTTAGACACTAAAACGATATTTAATGGGTAATCAATAAATAAAATAATTCTAGCTTACTTTCAGTTGAAATGAAATCTCACTCCTGCTGCTAATCGAACATGTTTATTTTATATTGTAATGTCATTTCTTTAAAAGAACCAAATGATTTTTATTCAGTGATGAAGCAGTGGGCAGATGACAAAACAAGTGTAGTAAAGGTATAGGCACATTTAAGTTTGAAATTTTAGCAGTGGTGGAAAGAGTACTGAATAATCATACTCAAGTAAAAGTACTATTACTTGCCTAAAAATGTAGTGCGAGTAGAGTAAAAGTGTCTCCTTTAAATATTACTGAAAGTATGAGTAAAAAGTAGCACTTTTAAAAGTACTTATGAGTAATGAGTAGTGAGTTTTACGCTGTAAAAAGCTGATGCATTTACATGTAATTTGTGCATGTGTTTGTAAACGTAACATTCTGTAGTGCACTTAGTTATTGCCCAGAAGGCACACAACATCATGAGACGCTAATATTAGGTTAGATTTAGGTTGTAATGTCAGGTGACCAAAAGTAATTGTCAAGCCAGCAGCTAAGGACAACGTTATTTTGATGTCTAATAATGACGTCAAATGACGTTGATGTTTGGTTGATGTTAGATTGTTAGAAAGTGACCAAAATCTAGCGTCGACCCAACATCTTAAACCAACGTCATATATGACGTCAAATACTGACATTTATTCATCAGGTACGGCAACCAAAATCCAACGTCTGATAGATGTCATAGGGGTAACGTTTACACAACGTCAAGCTGTAACATCATTAGACGTTGATATTTGGTTGGTTTTAGGTTGGACATTGGACATTGATGTTGGCCTGACGTTGAGTTCTGACGTCAACCCGATTTTCATTTCCAAACAAAATGATGTTAGAGTTCAACGTCAATCAGACGTCATGTCGACGTCCTGTGCCTACTGGGTGTTAAAGGCCATTTCGGTCATCATACAGTAAAACATCCTCTATGCATCTAAACAGTCTCTGGGTCAATGTGCGTAAAGATAAACATCTTCATGGACACTTTTAATACTTCCAAACAGTTTGCTGCGATTATAAAGTCTTATAATCTCAGGACTGATTTTTCTAATCCCCATGGACAAGAAAAATAAAGTAGTGACTGCAGGTTGAAAGAAAGTAGTGGAGTAAAAGTACAGATACTGCACTAAAAATGTAAAAGTAAAAGTACACATTTTTAAAACTACTCAGTAAATTACAATTCCTGAGAAAAACTACTTTGAGTATTTGTAATTAGTTTGCAATTTTAGTATGCATTTTTTTCGTATTCGTAAAATTTTATACAATTTCTGATGCACAAAACCTTTTATTTTTGTACAATTTACCTTAATTATGGCAACTATAATTCAGAACTCCAAACAAGGAAATGTACCAACCATTTTGTGTAGGCTCAGAACAGACAAACGCTATGCAAAATGTGTTTGTGTTTGAGTATCTGAAGCTAAACATGCTCATGATTTGATTCTTTTAAAATAATTGATGGAATCTCATCTATTCAGGAAATAAACTTCACTGACATCTACAGTATGTTGAAAACACTGTACCAGTTTTACTAGATTGCATAGGTGTGGTAGTAATAAAAAGAAAAGAAAAATTACTAAACAGTCTGTGGGGGGTTGAATTCGGAGCCAGTTCAAGCAGTAATGTTTCATTCTACTCTTTCTTCTTCAAAAATGAAAGAGGAAATATTGTGCTCATCCAGTCCCCTGCATGGAGTTGAAGGAGAGTTCATCTCCTTATCAAAGAGCTGTATGAGATTTTCCCAAAACTTAAAGTTTATTGCAGGAAATCAGCCACACGTTGATACTTCGCTTGCAATACTGCAGCTACATAACACAATCATTTTCATAAATGTTTTAATCCTAAAGAAAGACTGTCGGTATTTCAATAGTATTGGCATACACACATATGCTCACGTGCTAAACAGCAGCTGCGATAGACACAATGTGAGGTTGAATTTGTTTTTTAACATGCAAAAATTTTGGATTCAGTGTGCAATGAACTTCACACTGGCAACACCGTCTATATCACCAAGTCCGGTTTTGACCATATTTGAATAGATTAAGTAGATTCCTTGTTAAATGACAATCTTATCAACTGAAGGTTTATTTTAGCTAGGAGTAAAAGAGATATCTTTATGCCACTAGAGTAACCTAGTTGTTTTCATAGATAAAACAGGCTGAATTATAATTACACACCACAAAAGGTGCTGGCAGAGATGAAAACACAAGCAGGAATTAATATCAACCTCTGCCTAAACATTTAGAAAAAATCATGAATTTTTAAAAAGTTTATTGGCATCATTTTACCTCAAAATATGACCCAATGCATCATTCAAGGGGTGGTGCACTATGATATCCTATTTAAAGTTTACTTGATGTGTAATGTAGCTGTGTGAACACAAACAACATCTCTGAATCCAATAGGCTCAAAGTACAATGGAAAGGGAGACATTAGCTTTACCAGAGTTAGCTTAGCAAAGCCTACAGCGAACCGTTTCGGGACTACAAAAAAAAATACATCTAGGTTAATGATGTCATAAACCCTTCAGGTTATGAGCATACACCCCGCACAGTGATTGTTAAAAAAGAAACAAAGTTTTTAGTTGAAGACAAATGCATTTACGACCTAAAATGTAGTAATAAAAATATAAGAAACGTGTTTCAGTCAAAGAAAAGAATCACTCCGCAGGGGAAAATTTCTTTGGAATTCTCTAATAGATAAAATTAATTGGAAAAAAGCTTTGCTCTTACCTTAGAAATTTTGTGTTCCTAACAAAATTAAAGAATTACATTTAAATTACATTTAAAAGTGTTACATAATATCTACCCCACAAATGAGTGTCACTCAAATTGTGTCTTCTGTAACTCAAGCATCGAATCGATTGATCATCTTTTTGTCAAATGCCCACATGTTAATGTGTTTTGGTTTTTATCTGTCTATTTTTCATCAAAATGTAAGTTTAACATTGAGTTTTCCATATGTGATATATTTTGTTACTTTTCTCATTACAAACATAGAATTTATAGGCAATTTATTTATTTTATTGGGTAAATATTATATTCATAAATGTAAATTTTCTTCATCATTAGCCAAGTTGCAGGATTTTCTTTGTGACTTAAATAGTTTATTTACTACTTTACAAAATGTTTACAGCAAAAAAGTGTTAAAATAGTAAAAATGTATAAGGACTTTGTAAATATTATTTAATTTGATAATTTGCCTCTGTACTTTTATTATCTTACTTTATTATTTTTTTATTATTATTAATTTTACTTGTTATTATTGTACTTGATATCATCCATTGTTATGGTTAATATGTTTGTATTGCTAAAACACAATAATAATAAATAATAATAATAATAAAAAAATACACCCCGCACAGCGAAGGAGCAAAGCCAGATACACTGTAATTTTATAGCAGAGAAGCTTCCTGGTGACATGGAGTCGATCCGAGAATCGCTGCACATTATGTTAGCTGACCAATCAGAGCCTCTTAAGGGCAGGCTTTTGGATTAACTAGGAAATATGACAGTCATTTTCATGTTAGCTGAGAAGCTGTATACAACTAAAGAAAGATGTATGGAAAAATAACATGATTTTCTACAAATGAAGCATGAGCACACATTGCTTTGCATCTTATAAATGCAACCAAGCGTTAAAAATACACTCTGGACCACCCCTTTAAACACTTATATTCTGCAGTCTACATGAGTCTAGATGACTCTCATTCAGGGCTGGGCTATAAAGCAAAAAAAAAAAAAAAAAAAAAAAAAAAAAAAAAATAGCACAATAAAAAAATTTCGCTTCATGTTTGATATTGATAATTTCAGATTTTCTTTTTTTATTTAACCACTTTATTTTAATTTACCAACATTACTAAGGCAAATAATTTTAAGTAAGAAAAAAAAATAAACTAAAAGTATATTGTCTTTTATAATAAAATAAACATAAGTGTTAAAGAGACTCTTAAACTTGATAAAAAAGTGTGTGCAATGTCCAAACTTTAAGGTAGATCAACATCTGTAAGACGTCATTAATAATGATATAGTAAACCTCAAACTCTGTCAACAAATTATGGGATTCAAATCTGAGCTTTCAAGTAAAGGAACCAACCATGATTATTCAAATACATATTACAACATTACAAATTGTGAGCAAGAAAAACAAGTTGGTTAACTCTCTGGTTTTAATGTTGTCACAGTATGTGACTACATTACCCCTTTGCTAAAAAATCTTTCAGATGGCGTGCTACTGTACGCTCACATGTTGTGTCCAAAAGCATGGAAGAAGCACAAACATGTGGTTTCCTTCACCATATTCAATGCGCTTTGTGCTCGCGCTTCCCTGGCGTCTCTCATAACTAGACAATCGTCAACCAT
Source organism: Danio kyathit (assembly GCA_903798195.1). NCBI lineage: Eukaryota > Metazoa > Chordata > Actinopteri > Cypriniformes > Danionidae > Danio > Danio kyathit. The sequence goes on along the minus strand of LR812528.1, from coordinate 7,827,742 downwards.
TTTCTCAGAGGATGACAAAGGAGCGAACCATTGCTGAAGCTCAGATACAAGTTTTACATATAGAGAAAATGAAAAAGCATTGCAGTGTTCTACCGCTATTACTAAAATGTGGATATTCCATACAAAGTGTGAAGCTGATTTGTTAGTTCTAGTTACATGAATAGCGGTGTGCTCACGTCATTAGGAAAGGTTGAATTGTTTTCAAATAGGTGCGCCTGGAAAATTTGAGCGCGCACGTGCACATCAATCCTTATTTGCAAGCGAATGTCGTGCTCTCCATTGGAAATAACAAACTTGCATGGTCCCTAAGCTTACTGGTGGTCAGCCAGCCACATTTTAATAAAACTATAACGGTTCATACCAAACTATTTATTTATTTAGTTATTTTTAAATTGATATTGACAATGGTGTACCTACAATAAATACCTATAGCGTTTTATCGGCCAGCCCTAGTCTCATTACAAACATACGCTGCAAATTTTACAATATACATAAACTAACAAAAGATACCTTTAAACCAGCTCAGGAGTGGGGATGAATATATGTACAATCTGTATATCCTGCATTTTGACAATATTCACAATGTTTTACTCTGATTGGCCTGATTTTTACTGGGATTTTACAATGAGAGGATTTATTTGAAAACGAAGAAAAAAACAATTGTCTGAGGCTTACGTTATGGCCATTTCTATTTACTGATCTCTTATTATTCAGCCATGCATAGGTATAGGGATGGGCGATATGGCCTAAAATCCATATTGCGATATACATTGCAGCCTCTTGCGATAACGATATATATTGCGATATATAAATTATAATAGAACCATTTCAGAACAGGTTACAGAGACCCTTAGGAAAGCCAAACTGCTATTTTTTTGTTAAAGAAATAAAGAAACGTTGCATGTCATTTTGAGAACATTTATTGTGCAAAAGCAAAACTGTAATTAAACAACACAATGTTGCAGATAAATAAACTAAATGTAGTGCCTTTCAGAAAGAAAGACTTTTCTTTTAAGTCCTTGGTTCCTAAATGCCAAGTTGCAGAGAACAAAAAAAATGGTGTTTCGTTAAGGAACTTACACTGTACTGAAATTACTTCCAGTATTAAAAAGTCAAATAAAATTGTGTATTGCAGATACTTTAAATAAAAACATATTTAAAACCTGCAGCCTAGGTAACGCATTTGATTTTAAACATTTTGTTCTCCTAATGAAATTACAACTGGTGTCTTGATCTACTCTTTCTCTCTCCCTCTCTCTCTATCTCTGTCTGCTGTAGTGTTGGTGCTGTTGAGAGATTGAGACGCACCAGACAAAGTCTGCTTATAAAGTAATGCAAAAATGAATACAATTAATATCGAAAGCGAAAGCAGATTCCAGGGAAAAGAAAATGTATTGTCACCCCAAATAATGAGCTGGATCAGTCTATTTAGTCTTCGCGCTCTTCTCAAAGCTGCTATAAAGGCAGGACAACAGTTCTGTATCCAGTGCGTCTCTGTGGGTCTGCATGCAGAGCATGCGAGTCTGTGGCAGAGGGGTCTCAGTTTCTCGTGAACACAGAACCGGGCCGCCCCAATAATATATCGGCCGCCAGGTAAAATCTGTGTGGGAAGCGCTGTGTGGGAATCTGTGTGACAAGCCACGATATGCCATGCATGAGGCTCGCAAGTTGTGCGACACTTCGCCATTCGGTGCCATGCGTTGCTTAGTGCTGTTGTTGAGAGCGTCAGCATGTGCTACAGTCACAATAGATTTCCAACGTAATACACCATACGTTAGTGTGAAGAGCATGTTGTTTTAACGTGGCCGAGTGAATTAAGTTATCAATCGAGCTTATTAAAAAAGAAAATATGCGAGCGAAATGGTCGCACTGTCGAGCCCTGTCCATGTTTATTCAAGATGATGCGTTGCAGCCGGCTGCAGCTCGTTGCACTTAATTTCGCGGGTAGACTGCGTCATCAAACATGCATTATCGCGATAGAATTAGAATCTCTATCGTAGGCCAATTTTGTATCGTTTATATCGCATATCGTTTATATCGCCCATTACTACATAGGTATATCCAAATTTTCATTCTTTAGCAAAATTAAAAGTTCATCAATTGTGAGGAAATGAAGAACAAACAAACAATTTCATTAGTCTGTTCTTCATTCAGACAAATGAAAATTAGGTCTGTAATCAGATTAAAAATGCCACCGTTTTAAAATGCCAATAGCTTCTATGTGTGGCATAAATTATTGCAGGTCCACAAGATTTTAGTGTTTAGGAATATAGTGTATAAATCAAATCGACTGTTTGGAAAAGAAATGTTGAGGTATAGAAAAGAGCTGTGTGAAAATGCACAACTTGCATCACATAGAAAACACAAAACGAATACACTATTTGACAAAAGTCAGTTTTAAGTTAAAGTTTTAAGAACAAAAAATAATAACAACTTGACTTCTAGTTGATTATTTGGTATCAGAAGTGGCTTTTATGAAAGGCAAAGGCCTCTAGATTAGGCTTATTTTAGCTAAATAAAATATGATAATGCCTAGATTTTTAATGATTTAATTATGACAGTAATGACTCAAATAACTTATTAATAAAGGTATCTGGAATGGCAAAGAAAGCTTCCTTGCAGGACTCCCCGAGTTCATCAGGATTCTTTGAATTTATCTTTAATGCCTCCATCTTACAATAGACATGCTCAATAATGGTCATGTCTGGTGACTGGGCTGGCCAATCCTGGAGCACCTTGACCTTGTTTGCCTTCAGGAACTTTGATATGGAGGCTGAAGTCTGAGAAGGAGCGCTATCCTGCTGAAGAATCTGCCCTCTCCTGTGGTTTTGTAATGTAATGGGCAGCACAAATGTCTTGATACCTCAGACTGTTGATGCTGTCATCCACTCTGCAGATCTCTCGCACGGCCCCATACTGAATGTAACCACAAATCATGATTTTTCCTTCACCAAACGACTGATTTCTGTGAAATTCTTGAGTCCATGCGGGTTCCAATAGGTCTTCCGCAGTATTTGTGATGATTGGGATGCCACTTTTCCAAAGGATCAACTAGAAGTTATTATTTGTTGCTTTTTCAACTGGGATCAATGACAAGATGTTTGTCAGGTAGTGTACAGTAGGAAAAACATAAGGACAAGTAATCACAAAAGTATCATTTTCACGAATTTCTCTACTTTGCAGAGTCCAAGTTAGTCGATTTCTAGATTGGTTTCATGAAAATTTGAAATACTCCATTTTAAAAAGCTCCTTAGCTTTATCATGGTTTAAAAAATAATATTTCTAATCATATCTGCATTTGTAATCTTTGAATGATGAAGCATTTCTTTAGAACTGCTATTTTGGCATGGTACATCAACTTAAAACAGGTTTCCTTCACATGAATTGTAATCAGGCCATCTTTTGACTCAGTTGCACAACTCTTACTCAAGCTCTTGTGTGAAATGTGTTTACACACGAAAGCAAAGAGACGTGTTGCATAAGCGCTTGCTAATAGCCCTCCACAGCCATCCACAAGCCACTGCCACCTTTCTGACAAAAACAAAAAAACAGATAGATAAATCGTACTGTTTGTAAATCTAGGGCACCGTCTGACAATAGTAATGCCTGACTGCTCCAAATCCTTCTGTTTTTGTTTTAAGTGACTTTTATACCATACACAGAAGCAGAAAGAACACAGAAAAATCATGCTCAATTAAAAGCACCATTACTTTACAAAACATGTAGTACGACTAACAGTATATTTTGCAAATACTACTCAAAGAAAAAGTAGCCTTTCTGAAAGTTCTCATAAGTAGTAGACGTATCATGCTGTGAAAATGACTTCACCTTACTGTATATTCTGCAAATTAAAAACGTAGCAAACATTAGTTTCATTTACATTTAAAAGTGTTTCTAAGTGCAAATAAAAAAAAAAGATTAGAAATATATAATAAATAATAAATATAAATATTCTTAATCTACTGGGATTTTCACACAATAATCTCTAGAATTTACAGAAAATGTATTTCTATTCAGAGAAAACACATCAAACCTTGAAGCAGATGAGCTACAGCAGCAAAAGAAGATAAACTAGTGACTCATAATGGCTTAGAAGAAGAAACTGAGGCTACAATTCACAGAGACTCGCCACAATTAGTCAGCAGAAAACTGTAAAAAGATTGTCTCTCCGACATGTAGATGTTTGGGTCAACATTTGGCATAAACATGAAAGCATGGTTTAATCCTGCCTTGTATAAGCAGCAGTTTAGACAGCTGGTGGTGTAGTGGTGTGGAGGATATTTTCTTGGTTCACTTTCAGCCCACCTGAGTGTTGTTGCTGACCATGTCTATTCCTCTTTGCACACAGTTTATCCATCTTGTGAAGCTACTTCCAGCAGAAGAAAAAACTCCTGAAACTCATATGTCCTCCACAGTCTCCAGATCCCACAGGGTTCCCACTAGTCATGGAATTTCTGGAATATAATGTCATTTTAAATGTCGGCAAAGGACCTCGAGCCGGGAATTGAACTCGGGTCGGCGTGAGCACCATGGTGCTATATGTCAGCGCACTTAACCACTAGGCTATTGGCGCCGACTCGATTAATACTTTTTAATACCTTTTAAGGGCCTTAATTTTCTCATAATTATCAACTTTTAATAATTTTTAAGACCCCATGGACACCTGTCATTAGGATTTTGAACATGAAGCAGCATCAAAAGCATTTTGTTTTGCTAAAAATTGAATTTTAATTTATGATTTACAGTCTTAAGTAAAAAAATAACCTGGACAGGACATGGAAATGGGCGACGCGGTGCCGCAGTAAGTAGTGCTGTCGCCTCACAGCAAGAAGGTCGCTTGTTCGAGCCCTGGCATGGTCAGTTGCCGTTTCTGTGTGGAGTTTGCATGTTCTCCCCACGTTCGCGTGGGTTTCCTCTGGGTGCTCCGGTTTCCCCCACAGTCCAAAGACATGCGGTACAGGTGAATTGGGTAAGCTAAATTGTCATAATCAGTGTATGTGTGTGAATGAGTGTTTCCCAGTGCTGGAAGGTCATCCGCTGCATAAAACATATGCTGGATAAATTGGCGGTTCGTTCCGCTGTGGCGACACCAGATTATTATAGAGACTAAGCCGAAAAGAAAATGAATGAAGGACATGGAAATTCAGCATTTTTGAGTCAGTGAAAATTACACTGTAAAAAAAATCCGTAATTTTATTTCCGGCGGCTGGGGTGCCGGAAAAAAACGTAAAATAACGGCCATTAAATTACAGAAATTTACTGTAAAAAAACGGCCATTAAATTACAGAAATTTACTGTAAAAAAACGGCCATTAAATTACAGAAATTTACTGTAAAATAACGGCCATTAAATTAGAGAAATTTACTTAAATTTAAATTTCTGTAATCCAACCTCGGCTATTTTACAGTAAATTTCTGTAATTTAATGGCCGTTATTTTACGTAATTTTTTCCGACAGCTGGACTGAACCGTAAACCTTAAAACTACAGATTTTTTTTATAGTGCAGGGAAAGTCAGGACATTTAACACTGTGAAAAGAGTGTGAAACCTGATCTCAGTCCAATAGTGTAGCTTTGGGATGAGCTGGAACAAGATTCGCATCATGGACATGCAGCCAAAAAAAATCTGCTGTAACTGCTTGATATTATGATGTCAATGTAGACGAAGACCTTGAATCAATGCCATGAAGAATGAGGTCGAAAAATCACGATACTAGTAGTGAGAAAATAATAAATTGGTCAGTGCACAATATGTGACCACTAAAGACCTTTTCAATGCTTATATTTGAAATATTTATCATGACAGTTCTTGATGTTAGAGAAACAGTAGTAGATCAAATCTTATCCCTTAAATTATAGATTTATCCAAGGCTATTTTTTAAAGACTTGAGCTGTATTAGAAAAGTTATGCTGCAGATATTTCGCAAGAAATTCAGGGAAATCCTTGCATCATATCAGTCCTTGCCAATGAGAAAGTGGCCTTTGCCTTTATACAGTGCATTTACACAAACAGCTACTGGAGTTAAAAAAAAAAAAAAAAAAAAAAGCTGAAGATTACCAGAAACAGTGTCAACATGCTGAAGAAAGACCAAGGGCAAAAAGCGTGACGGAGGTTAGCTGAGGGTTGTTTTGAAATGGCCAGAAGAAGCTGGTAAGTGTTACACATTGCATTCCAAGAAACCAGAGAGGCAGTCAAGAAAAGGCGTCACAGTCAAACATGTGCAAGAGTTCCTGGAAAAGCTACACAATCCCTGCAGACCCTAATCTAATCTTGTCCAAACTGACAGAGCCTGCAAATGCATTGACAAGCCATAAATAGTGTTCATTGGTACTACTTTCAAATAACCTGTGTATTTTAACAGAGATGATGGACATCAAATAACATGTTTGTTTTATGATTTTACCTTTGTGTGTTGCTTTGGGCTTTTTGGTAACTGTCCATCATAAGAGCCCAATTCCTGGGAAGAGACGCATTTCTTTGAACATGCAAATTATGTGCCTTTGTTCATAAAATGCAAACAGAACTCGGTTGTGTAATCTTTATTTAAATTGCTAGTTTTGAATTTGAGTTTCACATATTACAAACCAAAAAGTTATTTTGATGGTCCCCTTTAGACATTTTGTTTACTGTAAGAAACTTTGCAACAATATGTGAATTTGCTCCCATTAATAAGGGTTAAGCTTAAAGGTGCTGTAAGTTTTTGACTCTTCTAAAGCATAAAAATACCATAATATGTTTGCAGATATTTAAGAAACATGCTAAGTGAACATTCTTGTTTATCTGAAAAACAATGCTAAAGTATATTCTGCTTTGAAAATGTGCGCTACGTGCCGGAAAGTCTGTCTTTGTTTGGTAACTTTAACCCGCGCAATGCCAGTTTAGCCAATTATATTTCAGCACCCCGGGTCGCCTTGGTGGAAAATCTCGTATTTCATTCATTCAGTCACAAAGGTTCTCAAAGTGTGCATCCACGACCAAAATGCGACCTTCGGTGGCATTAGCAGACTTTGAAATGAGACGCAGATTCAGAGTTCCACATGAGGTGGTTATTAATTAGCAAATAATATAAATATTATGAACGTAAACATTAGGTGAGCAGGTTACATTGTAACCCTGTGTCCTAACAACACGCTACATGACGAGATTTGCAGTGATAAGCAATTTGGCTGTTTCCACTACATCAGACAAAAGACAACAGAAATTTAAATAAAGCCATTCAGAAGCACAGAATAGTAAATTTACTGCACTCCAACAAAATGGTAAGGTTTATAATCTAATTAATACATATTAAACCTCTTTAACATTATTAAATGTACATGCTGAATCACTGATATGTGTTGCTTGCACCGAGTCACAGTTCTAATGTTCAATTTCAAACGGTTTATTTTATTTTCAAGATCTGAGGTGAACTAACTGCTGCTCCTTTCAGTAGTATGACAATAAATGTCATGTAAAAAGGCATTCAAACTCACATCATTAGCATTTAACACTGAATAAAGCACATGAGATGTACCTAAGGTGTCAGTTTTCTGTTGTTCAGCTGCAAGAAATAAAAGTCGTTTCTTAAATATAAATTTCAGGTGTTGGTTAGGACAAAAACTCTGTATAATATGGAAAATATTCCTTCTATCGCGTGCCGATGCTAATATTCATAACACAGTTTAAATCAGCCTTTAGGCTCGATAGTCACGGCACACTCCTGTTGGTCCTAATAAATGTGTTGCACCAAATTTAAAATCTTATTCCGGTTGACATTTAAACCTAAATTAATTATGACCTTGTTGTTTCATCACTTTAAACTCACTTTCTGCGATATATTGCAATATGAATATTCACCAGATGACTATTTGGAAGGAATTCATAAGTTTACATTAATTTGGATGATTTTTGGGGGAGACCATCTGAATAAAATTGACAAAATTGTAAAAAAGAAAAAAATTATCAAGCATTGAAGTGCAGAAATTCAATAATGTAAAATGCAAAAACATGACATAATAACAGAATATATATATATATGTTGTGTAAATAATTAAACAGTCTTCGTTAAAGTGGCAAACTTATTAATTTCTTGTGTCCAAATCATTTAAACGTGACATTGCTTGACATCCTGTGATATGACTATTGCAGATTCGCGCATTGCAATATCGATACTGAAACAATATATTGTGCAGCCTTAATTCCACAGCATCCTACTCTGCATCAGTCTGAGGTTAAAAAACAGTTAACCTTTAAGGTTTTTTCATTTCTGTTTTTGAATAAGAATTAACTGCGATGTTAAATTAGCAGGCCAATAAATTGTGTGTGAAGTTCTGGCAAGGTCACAAATGAACAAATTTGAACCAAATTTGAAATAAATTAGAACAAATTTAAATACTCTGTAATGTATAATCACACAGATATGAGAAAGTAGTAATTCAAAAGTGTTTAAACAACCAATGTATTTAAAAAACAAATCAAATGCACCTGGCCTATTCGTTCAAATTTAAATCAATGTAACATCTACCGATTAATAGGAGAAAAACAATTGTTCATCAGGAAAACTGGCCAAAATTACCATCTTTAAGATGTTTTTAAAAAATATTTTAACATCTGTATTTTGGAATATTACTTATAAATAAATATTGTTCATATTGGGCTTTTCTAGCACAGATGCTGTGTTTTACTGTTCATCTGTTCTCTTCATAAATAAATAAATAAATAAATAATTGCGTTATCTATTCTTCTTGTCCTGTAACCCTGTAAGGTCAATCAAAACGAAGTGTTAACAGAAATTAAGCAGAACATTCTTTAATATGCTAATGATGCAGCAGGAGTTGCTGACAGTAAACAGACTGTCAAAAGAGGACAATCAAACATAAGTGTTATCAGATATTAAGCAGACATTAGCTGACATGTAGTAGCAAAATTACAGTAAACAATCAAAATAAACGGTGATCAACACATTTTAAGAACTATTATCAGAAAATCATTCTGCTTCTGTTTAACTACTAAACCAGCGAAAATGATACCTATTCTAAAAACATGGTTATATGATGAGTGTGCACATATTCATATTTGAATATCCTTAATTCTGCAATACCACACAAACACACTTTTCCCAGAAAATGATATGATGCAAGCGCGTCTTTCAACACCATGAGAAAATAAAAGGTAAACAAGCTTATACTGTAACACACCACCCACATTTAGCTGGTAATGTCGTTTTTCACACTACTTAACAGGTGTGTCGGTGATGTCACATGTCGCACAAACAAAAACACACGTCTCACATGGGCGCGCTCCTGTTACAGAAGGCCTAAATTCCAGCGGCCTGGGGTGACCTTCTGTTCCTCCTCACTGCACATGTAACCCAGTCATTCCCAGCACAGGAACTATGAGCGACTGGGAAAATAAGCAAGTCAAGTCATCTGGAACTTATTATATGGTTGCTTCACTGTGGATTTTGTGAATCGTTAAAGGCCAAGTTCACCCAAAAATAATGTCGTTCGAAAGCCCTGAAGCTTCCTTTCCACTGCACACGACAAGCGACAGACCGGAAGTCATTTATTTCCAATGAGCTGCATGGAGTTCCGATCATCCCCGTATGCTGATAATTCAGATCCGAACTGATCCGTTGAAATACTTGAACTCCTCCGACTAGGCCGTATACAACCGGCCGACCGAATATGATGTATTTCAGTGTTGTCCAAGCAGATCCGTGCTAGCCAGATGAGAAATGGCAGGTTTCTTTTGTTGTTTTTGAAATCAGAAAATAGTCTATATTTAAAAAAAAAACATTTCTATTCATAATTTTTTTATGCTGTCTCCACATTCCCTCCAAAATGTTTAGCGGTCTTTGAGTTTCTAGTATTCATTCATTTAACCATTGTGAACTCATAGAGAATAAAGGCTCTTGCTTTTGCACTCCTTTATTTTGGACACGGCGAGAATCAGCTTCTCTTCCATGGTGCATGACAAAACTGAATATTCTGTGCGACTGCCACAAGGGGGCGTATTTCAACAGTCGTGTCCAAATGTCGTGTGCAGTGGAAAGGCGGCTTAAGAACTTCGTTCATCTCCGAAACACAAATTAAGATATTCTAGATGAATTCTGAGAGGTTTATCAACTCATTTATTCATTCATTTTCTTTTCGGCTTAGTCTCTTTATTAATCTGGGGTCGCCACAGCGGAATGAACCACCAACTTATCCAGCATATGTTTTTTTACGCAGCAGATGCCCTTCCAGCTGCAACCCATCACTGGGAAACATCCATACACACTCACTCACACACATACACTACGGTCAATTTTAGCATACCCAATTCACCTATACCACATGTTTTTGGACTTGTGGGGGAAACCGGAGCACCCGGAGGAAACCCGCGTAAACATGCAAACTCCTGTGAGCTGTGAGGCAATCGTGCTACCCACTGCGCCACCACGTCGCCCACCTAACTCATTCAAAGTATATGAAAATACCAAAAACGTTTAATATGTTACAAGCTACGAGAAAATCTGTGTGTGCAAATAAAACAAAAACTAACAATTTCAATAACTCAATTTCAATCATTTCTTCCCCTCAGTAGCTGCGTTTCCATCTAACTATTTTTGTGTGCATTTTAGAATATCGCATTAAAAAACCCTGGATGGAAACATTAAGGTGCAAATACATTTTTAAAATGTGCATAAAAAAATATGCGCACAACTGAGTAGGACTTTTTATCCAATAAGAAAAAATGTGCATAAACTACGATGATGATGCATTTACCCAATAAATTCCAGCATGCGCATCAAAAAAGTCCTGTGATTATTCTTCAACAGATCATGTGATAACAAAAATGCCAGAAAGTGACAGGTATGTTTGAGTGGATGATGAGATTCGAACATTTTTAATAGTTATATACGAGAAAGAAGTGACGACCATCCATGATGAAAAAAATCAGCAGAACATGCTAATCTTCCAAGAAGTGCGAGCGGAGATGATTCTAAAACAGGGGTGCTATTTTACATTAAAGTTGTCATGGGTAATTTCTTAATTTATTTAAAGCGCCATGAAACCCCCCTGTCTCAACAGGGTGTTTTCAATCACACTTCTAGTTTGAAAGAAGTGAGGAAAGCGGGTGAGTCCAGCTCAGTTTAGGTGGGAATGTCGAGTGTTGAAAAAGGGAAGGGTTTGCATGAAAAGGGGAGTTTCATTAAGTGAACTACAGCTGATTTTCACAGAGGCAACACAAACACAGACGCATGGGAGATAGACAGTGACTACGTTTACATGGACATCAGTAATCAAATTATTAGCCTTGTTTACAATTATTTACATGTTATAGCACATAGATCGATTAACGGCATCGCGTCACCACGCTATCCACTTTTCCTCTGGAGTTTCATGTAATTTCAAGTGTTTCATTCTTAATTTGTTGACTTTAACTGCAGTTTGGCACTTTCATTCAGGAACACTTCATGCATGCCCCCCATGACAAATGAAATATTGGATGCGAGGAACTGCTGGAAGAGTGTAGTTTTAATGGGATTTTTGATACCACACGCCGTATGGAAGAAAAACCCTTCGCATTTCTCGTTAGATGCAGAGACTCGGTAGGTGCAGATAATAGCATTAAACAACTGTGTGTGTGTATAGACTATCCTGTCACAAAATGCAACAAAAATCATACGCAGTGAAAATTCTACACGACAATAATAGTTTGATTATTGTGTTTACATGTTTACATTCGGAGAGCAGCATTTACAGTGCATCTTTCAGTCCATAATATTGTAGATATTAACGTACTGTAAACTTAGTGACTAAATCATTTTGACTAAGGCATGTCTTTATAAACGGAAAGAGTACTGCTGACGACACGAACTTACTTTGCCATCTGAATAAACATAAACAAAGAACATTGATCACAGATTTACCAAATCCATAGAGACAGGTCAAACACCACCAACTGGGACTGTGTCTTTTTTAAAAGAGGTCAATGGCAAATCCAGATTTCACCACTTCCAAATGTGAAAAGCTCTCGGGTAAAAAAAATATTCCGTACAAACGTATTTTTGTCGCATGTTAGCAGACCACTGTAATCCACACATGTGGGTCCACATGCCAGCTGTGCTTTGTTGCGGCACATTTATTAACGCAACACTTGACGACCCATGTCTCCGAACAATTGGTAGCACCGGTGCTCCCAACTTCAAAAATTTAGGAGCACCAGAAAAAATTTAGGAGCACCCACCAAAAATGAATGAGCACCACTGCAAATGCAAATTGTATATGAAGGGATTTATTGTATTTAAAAAACAACATCAATCAGGACTAACAAAAACCAGAAACAACTATCTAACTAATGCTGTGATGACATTGATATCTGTGCAATAATTCCAAAAAGAATGTCTAATAATTATAAAATATTATTAATGATGACGATGATGTCAATAATACTTACAATGAGTAACATTTCTCATCATCATGCTGCCCTGAATGTGCTTGAATGCGAGTTATGTACTGTAAAAGGTCCTGCTGTTACTTTATGAAAAATAAATGTATGGTTTGCATCAAACAAAAATGAAGCATCGCAGTAAGAAATATTTATTTTGCACTATTGTTTTTATACGCATGTCAATTCAATAAATAATATTTCTGCTACAAAAACAAACATAAGATTATAATAAATCATTCAATCCAATGCTGAAAGCTGCAAAGCAGTCATCAGTAAATAGAAAAATTATTTACATCTCAAGAAAGACTGGACCAAAGAAAGTAAGAAAAGTCTCAGTTCTGCCACTCTTTAAAAGTTTTGGTTTCGGTTTGTGTCATTTTAAATGCTCAGTCTCGTTATTAGCTGATTTTCATTTTTCTGTGTTTGTGGAAAAAAGCGAGTCAGCCAGCCCAATACAGGCAGAGCAGGATTCTCGCAACGACCACCAGCGCAATACCGTACTTTGTTATGAGCCGCAGATTCAGTTTAAACTTAGAAAAGCCGAGCTTCTTTGGCGATGTGTACAGTGTTATATTTAGCGGACATTTGCGCTGAACACGCAGTGAATGCAACGCATCGAGATTCGGGCACCTTCTCCGAAAACACTCGACTGATCTCGGCTGGCGCCCTTATAAGCTCCCTGTTATCTGACAGCGGGAAGCCTTGAGTGATTGACAGCTAATATGAACCAATATAGCGGCAGGGAAGTCCGATTCAGCACGTTTTTAGAAAAAAATCGAAACAAGTCCCACTACAACCATTATATGCAGTCGCACAAATGCTCCCAAATATATTATGAGGTCGCATAGATTAAATTTCGAGCCCTGTTAATGAAGTTGCACCTCATTCAAAAATAGAGCGCGCTAATTGGTTCGAACCAAGTCTTTCTCATTAATTAATGGTGAAAACTCAAAGACGGCACGTTGCACACACCAGTACAGGTTGCGTTTTTGGTAACGCAAAAACAACCAATTTTCACTTTTTTGTGTTTGTGTATTGTGTTTTTAGCAATGTGGGACACATTTATGACTGTCAACATCTCAAAAAATGTGTTTTGGTGTTTTGTGACCCTTTATTAATAATTAAAAATAAACAGAAAACATCACTTTGAATCATATTAACTAATGCAGTATAACTTTATGATAACTTACTGCAATATAAACATTAACAATCATATTTGTAAGACAGTGGAGCTCAATGCTGAATACACTAGTCAAGCTCACCAAAGTCTCTGCATTGTCATTGATCCGTCAGGTGACAGTATGTACATTTTAAACTAAATCACAGCATTTAAATTGAAACATTTCCTTTCAGTTAACTTTTTTTTTGTAGTTTATTAACAAAACAAACAAATAAAAGATTACATTACATTTGAAACGACAATCTCTAAACCATCTCCATCACTCTCCCTCTCTTCTCAGATGGGATGGCAGGCCAAATCGAAGATTATCATGGGCCAACTTTGGCATGCGGGAGCTAGTTTGGGCATCTCTGTTCTAAAAAGACAAACCGTGGAGTATTTTGCATAATAAATGGAAGAGCCTTAAGCAAAACTGCATGACTGTAAAAAGAATACTCGGACGTAGTGGAGCAGGTGGCAACACCATATTTCATTGCTTTATTTACACGGTGCTTTATTCGCAAATGTTTTATGTGATATTCCAGTTTTTGCGAATAAATTTAATTAAACCTTTGCATGGAAACATGGCTAGTGTCAGTATAGGGTGCTCTTTATGTGTATTTATGTTATGTATGTCACCTTTGAGGTTTTGGTTCAGAAAAAGGCTTGTTTATACTTCTGCTTAGAGTGATTGACGTGACCCACAGTGACTGCCTTACGCGTAGCCGTGCATTTATACTTCTGCATGCTGTTTGAGTTGCTCTACAATAACACTTTCAAAATGCTAGCTGGTTGTAGGTTTTAATATTCCTCTGTGTCGTGTTTCTTCGCAGGTGTTTAGTCTTTTCTGAACGCTACAAGTAGCTACAACTCACTCATTCAAAGGCGGGAATTGGCGGACGTGCAACAACTTTAATCACAAGGTAAACACAAAACAAAAGTTTACATCTGAAGCTCCTTCACGAGACTCGACACTTGTAAACACTCGCTCCATCAGGCTCACAGCTCTCAGCACCGCCCACACTCGTCACAGCTACCCAAGCCGACCAATCACAGAACTTGCGCTACGCATCGTTGCAACGTGTAGTTACTTTTTTTTTGAGATGTGCGCGTCAGCATCGGCAAGGGCTATGCGACTGCACGCAGGCATACGCGTGTGTTTGACGCAAAAGTATAAAAATCTGCCTTAAAGATTTTTTATGTAGTTTAACAACAAAACAGAAGTAAATAGCGCTATTCCGCCTAGCCTGCTTTACTGGGGTAAATTTGGTTTTATATTCACATTGGTTCATTTTTGAACAGTGACAACCTGACGCGCTCCCTATATTGTTTACCAGGCTACTCTGAATTTTCGATCTGAAATATCTTGTCAGTCTGGCTTAGAAATAAGTTTAATTCCTGCACGCCGCCGCCCAACCACTAGTCCCTTTAGCTCAACACATGAGAGAGGGTTCTCTGTCATCTTGAAGGTGTGCGCGCTCGTGTTTCAGGAGGCGTGGCTTTGGACGGCAGGGGAGGGACTGTGTTTCAGAGATTTATGCTAACCCAGTTCGCGCTGTGGCAGATCACCTACTGCACCTTTAAGTTTGTGTTTTGTTTCAAACAGAGAAAGTCACATGCTGGAATCAAACTCCACTGCACAGTGTTCTAGAATGTGCGCCCTATACTGACACTGAGGAAAAGAAACTGTTGAAGTGATTGTTTTTCACATTTTCACACTTGGACTTTGAATAAGCTGGAACTATTGCTCTCTATGGAGGCTTAGAGAGCTCGTGGATTTCATCTAAAATATCATCATTTGTGTTCCAAAGAAGAGCGAAAGTCTCAGAGGATTGGAAGGACAGGAGGGTGAGAAGTAATTGACAATATTTTTCACTGATGGTAAGTAAAATATTAATAAAAAATGTTGACGTTTTAATTTAATTAGAATTTGTGTTAAAGTATTTATTGTATTGGTTTCTATTGTTATGATTTAATGTAAATTTGTCTTTTATTTAGATTTAGTATTGGTTCCAATTGTTTAGTTTAATGTTTAAATGTGTCTTTTGATTTTCCTATTGGTTTTGATTTTTATGACTGAATGTAAATGTCTTTTTATTCCTTGGATATCGAAATAAACAATGCCATTTGCTCTAGTTTATTTGTTTAAGTAATGATTAGGTGACTTTAAAGGCATATTTATCGATTTTATTTTATCATTATGCTTTTTTTTTTATTTCTGTTGAAAACAAAAGATTTTTTTGAAGAATGTTGCAAACTGGTACCCATTGACTACAATAGTTTTCTTTTCTTTTTTACCTATTATGGAAATCAATGGCTACTGATTTGCAACATGGTTTAAAATATTTATATTTTAAATAAAATATTTATATATATCTTTGCTATTTGGGCTTATTGGAACCTAATTAAAATAAAAATCTAGATATCATCTTTTGATATGTACTTTTAGAGAATTTTTTATTTTTTTTTTACTTTGACTATCAGAGAGTAAAAACAAAATTTTTCCCCATTTTGGACAGTAAAAAATAGGGTTTGGGACATTTCATATGCTGCAAAACAGTTGCAGGATGACACTGTCTGTTTGTAACAAAATATAAAACATTCAAAGTATTTTAAATAGCCACTTAAGAGCTAAAATGTGCTGTCCACTCGGGGCCCTAAGAGGTTAAGTGTTGTTCAGCCACTAAAATCTTCCGGCAAACATTGATGTGACAATTTAAAATTTTATAATGGACCTTTTACAGCATCGATACTGCTTTGCTGAAGTGAAGTTGGATTTCACATCACATTGCTTCATTTTTGAACAATGAAAACCTGTGACGCGCTCCCTATATTGTTTACCATGCTACTTTGAATATTTGGTGTGAAATAGCATGTAAATATGACTTGGTAATAAGTGTAATTCCTGCACCCCGCCGGCCAATCACTAAGCATACAGTAGTTGCTTTAGGACAAAGAGCATGAGAGAGTGAGACCAGCGATCCTTGCATGCATGAAATATTGCACATTATGACAAGTTTTGCTTGCTACACAACAGAAAATGTGCTAGATATAATACATATTTTCATTGAGAATTGTAGTATTATAAACAGAGATGTATAAAGTACTAGAGACCCAGAATGAAGTAAAAGTACAAGTGCTCTATCAAAAAGTGACTTGAGAAGAAGTTGAAGTGCTCTTTAAGCACAATACTTAAGTGGAAGTACTAAAGTATTCAACATTTTTTGTACTTAAGTATTGCAAGTAGTTTATTTAAAAATGTACTACTCAAGTACTGAAAGTAAAAGTACAAGTATTGCTTTATGTAGTTATTTTTAAAAAAGCAGTCAAAAGACATATTGTTTTGTTTATTTTAAATATCTTTTTTGGGGCACAGGATTAAGCAGAACAAAAAGAACCATGGTTTACGATTTATAATATAAATATATATATATATATATATATATATGATGGGTCAAAAACACCATTCAGTGTGACAGCTTTTATGATAGACAGTTAACGTTATGTGAACATTGCAGCATGATATGAACCGCGGGTAGCTAACGGTAGTTAACTTATCTAGCTCTTATGGATAGCTCAAACTGCTGTTTTGTGTATTATATTATCTTTAACTTGACCTGTTTCTTCAAATCTGACGGTAGAGTATGCACTTCATTCTATATGAACTGTCTTTCACTCCAACAAATGCAAACATTGGCTCTAAATAGGGTCACGGGTGGTCTTTTTCCTCATCGCCATGAACAGTTGAAAGTGAAGGAGTTGAAGGTGGAATTTCTGGGTTTTCCATGTCTAAAACAAACTAAAGTGCTCTCAATGCAGGCAGGCAGCACTGTCTTCTTTGATCGTCTGATCAATGAATGATTGATTCGTAACATTTCTATAATTGTAACGAGTAACTATGCAACACATAAAAAATCTACTGGAGTAAAAGTATTAAGCTCATCGAAAATATGTACTGAAGTAAAAGTAGAAGTAGGAGAAAAAAACAATACTCCAGTAGAGTACAGATACAACGTTTTAGTACTTAAGTACAGTAGTGAAGTAGTTCTACTTCGTTACTATACATCTCTGATTATAAAGGACTATGAAGTTTTCTAACTGGCCAATGACAAGAACTAGAAAGTAAGGGGAGGGACTGTGTTTCAAAGACATTATGCTAACCGGTTAGCATTTTGGCAGATCACCTATTGCACCTTTCAAATATCAAATTAAAAAGTTACATTTAGAAGTGCCCTTATGAAATAATTAACCCAAGTCTCCTTTTCGCCACAATTTCATATTTGATAAGGCCACACTAGGGCTCGGCGATGACAAAAATCTCATATTACAATAGAAGTAATCTCATATTCTGATAATCGTTACTAGCTCTAGGCCATTCAGGGCAAATGTTTAAATTAAAAAAATAAACTAATGCTTATTATAAAATAATATATAAAATGCAAAATGTAAAGTTTGTGCGTTCAAGATTGCAACTTTCTCACGATGCTTCTATTCAGGTTTATGTCTGCATCCCCGTAATGGCATGTAATATTGCGTTCATATAAATTATATTTAAAAAGTATTACCGTAAACAATGTAATTTAACATCTGAAGAATAGTAACAATAGAAGTCAATAAAAACAACAGACATTTTATTTTGTCCATATGATATATATTGTCACATCCCTAGGTCATACTATATGTATGGATCAGTAATAAACACAGACATTAAAGCCTTTGCAAGTCCTTCTAAAGAATCTGGGCCAGACTAACTAAAGCACACTGAGAAGTGGGTCAGCGGATCTGTTATTAACCTACTCAAACATGTTTATTATAAGGCACGACTTTACTTACTCTACAGTTAATCAGTAAGGATTAGATAATACATTATTGGTGTTAGATAAGCTTGACAGCGATTGCAATTACTTTATTTGTACACCAACTACACTGTAAAAATGCTGGGATCCACTAAATTCCTTTATCTTGTCCCAACTCATTTTAGAAACTACAAACTAAAGCAGACTGAATTTAAAACAATCAAGTTGTCATTTTAATTTATAACTTTGAACAAGCAGCAGAAATCTTTATTTTTTTTTTTAGAGTAGATGAACTTTTGATTGTGTTATCAAATTTTCTAAATCAACTAGTCATGCCAGCACATAATAAATGATTAGCTTGTTTTTAAAAAGCCCATCATAAACAGGGTGGTTTTACAAACATTTATGACTTATGGACAAAGAGAGGAAATGCAAACTGCTGTGTACGCTATTTGAAGTAGGGCTGCACAATATATCGTTTTAGCATCAATATCGTAATGTGCGAGTCTGCAATAGTCACATCGCAGGGATCTGTAATGAAGTCTGCATTGTAGTTGACCGGACATTACAGTTAACAATATAGTGGAGTAATTTCAAATTTGGGCTGCACGGTGGCGCAGTGGGTAGCACGTTTGCCTCACAGCAAGAAGGCCGCTGGTTCGAGCCTCGGCCGGGTCAGTTGCCGTTTCTGTATGGAGTTTGCATGTTCTCCCCGTGTTGGCGTGGGTTTCCTCTGGGTGCTCCGGTTTCCCCCAGTCCAAAGACATGCGATATATGGGAATTGGATAAGCTAAATTGTCTGTAGTGTATGAGTGTGTATGGATGTTTCCCAGTGATGGGTTGCAGCTGGAAGGGCATCCGCTGCGTAAAGCATATGCTTGATAAGTTGGTGGTTCATTCCGCGGTGGCGACCCAAGATTATTAAAGGGACTAAGCTGAAAAGAAAATGAATGAATTAATTTTTAAATTTTAACCTTAGAGTGAAAGTTTATTATTCGCACTTGTTTTTTAAGGCCTGTGACCGTATAATTTGAAGCAAATTTAAGGCATTTGGGCACAATAAATGAAACGTTTGTGGCTTAAAGTTTAATTGTACATTATACACTTATTTACTCAAAACAATACAGTGTTATAACAATACTTTCAAAAAAAGGTGAGTAAACATGTTCCTTTTAAAGCATTTAGTTGACTTAACTTTAAAAAGTGAGTAAACCCATTGATTTTAAAGCTGACTTTAGTTAAAAAAAAAAGGGCAAATCTGTTGATAATAAAGCAATTATTTGATTATTATTATTATTATTATTATATTATAACATGATTATTTAATTTTGGCTTCTGAATGTTTGACTCTCCAGAAAATCATAAATCATTGTTTATTTGCACCTTCTCTCTATTGTATTTAACTTTGCTTGTCATTTGTTGGATTATATTTTATTCAGAATTATCTCAATCGATCTAAAATTATGAATTCTTTACAAGCTATTCAAACTATATGGTGAAACTGCATTTAAATCGCAATATGTATCGTACTGAATGAAAATAATGTCAGTTTTTTCCCAGTAACGTGCAGCCCTAATTTGAAGCACTACAGCTTAAAATATTACAACTTAAGTAAGAAATATCTAGATGACCTTCTCTGGCTTCTAGTCATGTAGATGATACCTGGTCCTCTATTTCTGACCAGCTAAATAATGGGACCGACTGTCTATATCTGTATCATTTGGCAACGGTTTCAATACATAAATGAAACAATACATAATATAACAATACATAAATGAACAAAAATACAAAACAAATATGCTTTTCAAAAAAAAATCCTTATATGGTAATGCAAATGACCTTTGGAAATTTGAACTGCATTGTGATTTAATTAGCAGGAAAAAAACGGAGGTGCCAATTCATTATGCAATCACACAACTAAAATAGATTTGAATTACTGTACATCACATCTGTATATGGACAAATGTGTCTTTGTCAGCAGTGATAATTACAAACCTCACACATAGGGTTGCAGCTGGAAGGGGATCAGCAGGGCGGTTCATTCCGCTGTGGCGACCCCAGATTAATAAAGGGACTAAGCCGAAAAGAAAATGAATATATATATATATATATATATATATATATGAAGAGATCAGATGCAAAAACCTGTAAATCCATCTGAACTCTTTTCTTGTAAATGAGCATTTTCTATCAGGCTCCTCTGATTAAGCTCAGAAGTTTCATTTTATATGTAATAAGGTTATTAGCTGGTAAATAAAATAACTTTTTTCATAAATGTCACTTTAGACAATTCTTTGGTTTTTAACAAATTAGATTTTCTTTTGCGTCAAAACCAGCTAAATCCCAGGTAAGGGACGTTTTCATTTGCCATTCACTGACAGTCGGACAGGCTCATCCAGTTCATCAAACTTCGTCTTTTAAAATCAAAATCAAAGGCGGAATAAAACAGCCTCCTCATAAAAGCCGGCGTATCAGCGTGCTGCTACATTGAAAACATATGATTAGATTCCCGCCTTCTGATTGGTTCTCGGGATATAGCGGCTTTTGCTGTCAAAGGCAAGTGGCGTTTAGCAGCTTTTGCATACAAACGGTTATTTCTGAATGCGCTGATGCTGGGATTTCGATGATTTGAAGCAAATATATTTGTTGAACATGGACTACGTGCCTAAAGCATTCACTCAATGTCATTAGCTCATTTTTGGCAGAAGTGGCATTTAGCGGCTTTCGCATCTGAACTCTTCATGTGTATATATATATATATATATATATATATATATATATATATATATATATATATATATATATGTATATATATATATATATATGTATATATATATATATATGTATATATGTATATATATATATATATATGTATATATGTGTATATATATATATATATATATATATATATATATATATATATATATATATATATATATATATATATATATATATATATATATATATATACATATACATATATACATATATACACACACATACATACAGGGAGTGCAGAATTATTAGGCAAATGAGTATTTTGACCACATCATCCTCTTTATGCATGTTGTCTTACTCCAAGCTGTATAGGCTCGAAAGCCTACTAGCAATTAAGCATATTAGGTGATGTGCATCTCTGTAATGAGAAGGGGTGTGGTCTAATGACATCAACACCCTATATCAGGTGTGCATAATTATTAGGCAACTTCCTTTCCTTTGGCAAAATGGGTCAAAAGAAGGACTTGACAGGCTCCGAGAAGTAATAGTGAGATATCTTACAGAGGGATGCATCACTCTTAAAATTGCCAAGCTTCTGAAGCGTGATCATCGAACAATCAAGCGTTTCATTCAAAATAGTCAACAGGGTCACAAGCGTGTGAAAAAACCATGGCGCAAAATAACTGCCCATGAACTGAGAAAAGTCAAGCGTACAGCTGCCAAGATGCCACTTGCCACCAGTTTTGCCATATTTCAGAGCTGCAACATCACTGGAGTGCCCAAAAGCACAAGGTGTGCAATACTCCAAGGTAAGAAAGGCTGAAAAACGACCACCACTGAACAAGAAACACAAGTTGAAACATCAAGACTGGGCCAAGAAATATCTCAGGACTGATTTTTCTAAGGTTTTATGGACTGATGAAATGAGAGTGAGTCTTGATGGGCCCGTGGCTGGATCTCCAGTCAGACTCAGACGCCAGCAAGGTGGAGATGGAGTACTGGTTTGGGCTGGTATCATCAAAGATGAGCTTGTGGGGCCTTTTCGGGTTGAGGATGGAGTCAAGCTCAACTCCCAGTCGTACTGCCAGTTTCTGGAAGACACCTTCTTCAAGCAGTGGTACAGGAAGAAGTCTGCATCCTTCAAGAAAAACATGATTTTCATGCAGGACAATGCTCCTTCACACGCGTCCAAGTACTCCACAGCGTGGCTGACAAGAAAGGGTTTAAAAACTAATGACATGGCGTCCTTGTTCACCTGACTGAACCCCATAGAGAACCTGTGGTCCATCATCAAATGTGAGATTTACAAGGAGGGAAAACAGTACACCTCTCTGAACAGTGTCTGGGAGGCTGTGGTTGCTGCTGCACGCAATGTTGATGGTGAACAGATCAAAACACTGACAGAATCCATGGATGGCAGGCTTTTGAGTGTCCTTGCAAAGAAAGGTGGCTATATTGGTCACTGATTTGTTTTTGTTTGTTTTTGAATGTCAGAAATGTATATTTGTGAATGTTGAGATGTTATATTGGTTTCACTGGTGAAAATAAATAATTGAAATGGGTATATATTTGTTTTTTGTTAAGTTGCCTAATAATTCTGCACAGTAATAGTCACCTGCACACACAGATATCCTCCTAAAATAGCTAAAACTAAAAACAAACTAAAAACTACTTCCAAAAATATTCAGCTTTGATATTAATGAGTTTTTTGGGTTCATTGAGAACATGGTTGTTGTTCAATAATAAAATTAATCCTCAAAAATACAACTTGCCTAATAATAATGTAATACATACAGGGCTTGACATTAACTTTTTTGATCACCAGCCACTGTGGCTAGTAGTTTTCCAACATTACTAGCCACTCGCCATTTTCACTAGCCACAATTTTATTGTTGGGAAAATATATTTTATACACATAACTAGGACTTTGACATGCTAAAATTACTTGATTTAGATGAGCTTGCTCAATGTTCAAGAGCAAATGGGTCATGGTTTCCTAGTATTACAATTAGTTTTTATTTCACATAATTTTCAGAGCTCAAAATGAAGGATTTACCAAATTTATCTTACCAGTGGCGGCTGGTGTTAAAAAATGTGAGGGGGGCGCATTTTAAAAGCCATTAAAAGCCATTTTTCAGGTGATGTACCAAAAAACAAAAATGACTAAAGCATACAATAAATGCATCACAAATCAGTTCATTTTAGTTCAATTTGGGTTTATCAGTAATGAAGTAATCAAGATAATCAGTAAACACACACACAAACACACACATAAATGTTGCCTAATCACTGGCCAGTAGCACTACTTAAAAATTAATTTTGCTCTCCTTTCTTTCTGGCTTGCAAATTTCTTAATGACCATTTGGTTAAGTCAGTCATCTCAGTCACCAGTCTCTTCTCTATTGACAGCATGGCCAATGCATTCAGCCTCTCTTGCGTCGTGCTGTTTGAAACCGCAAACATGGAAATAGTAAAAGGCATGACTTACATCACAACCTGCCAGCCAACTCCGTTTGTCATAACAAGTGCTGGAAAAACCCCCGAATATAGCTACGCGTGCTCTCCATCACTTGACTGCTGGTGAATTTGTTTTCATTAGTTTTGCAAGGAAGGTCGATCTGGTCCAAGCTCCTTGATTCTTTTTTTTTTTCTTCATCCAAACGCCTTGTGAATGGATATCTTTGCAAAGATACAACAGAATTTTCCTTCTTCTTGCATTTGCTTTCACTATATGATTAAAGGTCAGCACAGCTAACTGACGAGCTGCTGCTGAGTGAACGGTCTAAGTGAGAATGGTCCAATCACATAAGGCCAATCATATAAAAACAAATATGATTCGTTCTAACAACAAAAATGGGAGGGTTCGGGACGCAGAGCGCTGCGCCCTAAGGACAATTTAAAACCGGCCAATTAGAGCTTATCGTCATGTCACATGCTTTGCAAAAGTTTGTGTACCTACATAGACACCCATTAGTCCGGCGCCCCGTACACATATGAAAAAATATTGTTCATACATTTTTTTTTCAATAAATGTTAGTATGACTACAATAAATGTTAGAATGTTATAATTAAATCAGTTTATTTTGATAATATTTGTAATAATAAATATTGATATATTAAAGGAGTCTAACTTGACGGGGGCGGCGCCCCAGCTCCCTCTATTGACCAGCCGCCACTGTCTCTGACCACACCAAACATAAACAATTAATTATTTCTTAGCCACAAATTTTAAATGTGTCAAAACAAGCAAAATATAGCTGTTTACTATACTTTTTACTTAACAAAACATGTGCACAGTAATCTCTGTCCTGGCCAAAGGTCCCAGATCACCAGTTAACTACACATAAATGGGGAGTTAATCTCCTATTAAAGCAATCTTATTGTAAAAAATGATAATTTAACCACATTACGCAAAAGAAAGCAGGTAAAAAAACATACCGTGTGATAATGAAAGGATGATAACGCACACACGGTTAACGTTAGACCCATAAATAATCTGTTCAAATAATGTTTAAAGCGAAAGCAACCGGTGCTGCTTACAAAAATACAAATCTGGAGCTCTTGAAAGCAGCAAGACTGTGAGTGCATGTTCATCACTTTTTGTCTAGTTTATTTGAAAGAGAACCGATCACATCAGCTGTGTTTCTAGACACGGTTGCTTCACGCAAGGAAACGAGAGCATCGCATCACCTCAGCTGTTAGCACGAGTGATCATTAAGCTGTATAGTAGTGTCTTGAAAAATATCTAGTCAAATATTATTTACTGTCATCATGGCAAAGATAAAAGAAATCAGTTATTAGAGATGAGTTCAGACACATTTTTGACTCATCATGAAATTGGGTCAATAGGAAATTAAATATGAAAGGAACGTGGATGTTGTGATAAGATGACTGACAGGGCACGTAACTAAGCAACAAAACATGAGGAAGTAGTTTTTCCCAAAGCATGCATACTCTATTACACACTCAAAAGTATGTATATATATATGTAAAAAAAAATTCACAAAAAGTATATACATTAAAGAAAGTAATACAAGTAGGCAAAGTGGGAAGCAACATATGATTTGCATGCACGCGTTTCTTTAAATCTCAAAGTGATGGCACGTACTGACTTATTACACAAGAGGACAGTTTCAGCTAAAAAAAAAATCTTCTTTACAGTACTACTGAAGAAAAACTGACCTACATCTTGGATGGCCCGAGGGTGAGTAAACTGACAGGAGAAATTTTTGGGTGAACTTTAATTTATATCATAAATACCCTTTAATAAATCAGTGCATTCCCAAAAAGAGCCCCTCATGACAATTGGGGCAATTATGATAACATTCATACATCATATACTTGAATTAGAATTGCACTTTCATCCTCATTGAATATTTGATTTCTGCTCCACACCAGAAGTCCTGAGTTTCTTGTTTTAGAAATCTAACTCAGTGTGATACAGGTTGTTTGCGATCATGTGATTCTGGTGACCACAGAATTCTGATTTAGGGCAGGAAGCAAAAACACAGAATTGAAGACACAGAGGATTCTGCATTGTTTTGATTTATGCCATATTTCAAAACAGATTTACAGTGCATTTAGAAAGTATTCATACTTTTTCCACATTTTTTATGTTACAGCCTTATTCCAAAATGGATTAAATGTATTTATTTCTTCAAAATTCTACACACAATTCCCCATAATGGCAATGCGAAAAAAGAGTTTTTGAAATTGTTGCAAATTTATTATAAATAAAAAACTTGAAAAATCACATGTACATGAGTATTCACAGCCTTTGGCGTGAAGCTCTAAATTGAGCTCAGGTACATTCTGTTTCCACTGATCATTCTTGAGATGTTTCAGAAGCTTAATTGGAGTTCACCTGTGGCAAATTCAGTTGATTAGACATGATTTGAAAAGGCATACACCTGTCTATATAAGGTCCTACGGTTGGCAGTGCATGTCAAAGCACAAACCAAGCATGAAGACCAAGGAATTGTCTGTAGACTTCCGAGACAGGATTGTCTCGAGGCACAAGGCTTGGGAAGGTTACAGAAAAATTTCTGCTGCTCTGAAAGTTCCAATGAGCACAGTGGCCTCCATCATCCGTGAGTGGAAGATGTTTGAAACACCAGGACTCTTCCTAGAGCTGGCCGGCCATCTAAGCTGAGTGATCGGGGGAGAAGGGCCTTAGTCAGGGAGGTGATCAATAACCCGATGGTCACTCTGTCTGAGCTCCAGATGATTCATCAGAAAAATCTACTTTCTGCCACTTCTCCAAATGATCAACGAAGTCAAGTTATTATTTGTTGCTCTTCAATGAAAAGACTTTTGTCAGGTAGTGTATTTGAGAAAATGTTTATTACAAAACACCTTTTCCTTTGTTTATCAGTCAGTCTCTTGAACTTTTCCCCTTTATGAGCAACAGATTTCAAAACACTATTAAACCTTCTCGCTATTTCTCGCTTTGAACACTTATAAGCAAAGCAAAACATGAACATTTTAGAGCAATTCCTATATAGAAGAATCACTTCCTGCCTTCCATCTGTGCATCGGTAATGACGTCATGTTTAAACAACATACTGAGGAAGATCATCTCACCCTCCCAGGCTGCAAGAAAGGGACTTTCACAAGGTCTCACTTTTATTTTAGTCCAAACAAAAAGAAACCAAACCATTTGGTTTCCAACATTGTTCAAATTCTTTGGCATTCCACAGAATAAAATTGTACACGTTTACAACCCTGAGGGTGGGTAAATGAGTACAACATTTACATTTTGGGATGAACAATCCACAAGAAACAGCCCTGTCTGCTGAAAGCTGGACATTTGTACTCTGGCATAAGCAGTATAATAATCTCCACTGACAGGAGCATGTACAGTTAAAGTCAGAATTATTAGCCCCCCTTTGAATTTTATTTTCTTTTTTAAATATTTTCCAAATGATGTTTAACATATTTTTTCTTCTGGAGAAAGTCTTATTTGTTTTATTTCGACTAGAATAAAAGCAGTTTTTATTTTTTTAAAAACCAGTTTAAGGTCAAAATTATTAGCCCCTTTATGCTATTTATTTTTTCGATAGTCTACAGAACAAACCATCGTTATTAAATGACTAGCCTAATTAACCTGCCTAGTTAACCTAATTAACCTAGTTAAGCCTTTAAATGTCACTTTAATCTGTATAAAAGTTTCTTGAAAAATATCTAGTAAAATATTATTTACTGTCATCATGGCAAAGATAAAATAAATCAGTTATTAGAAATGAGTTATTAAAACTATTATGTTTAGAAATGTGCTGAAAAAATCTTCTCTCCATTAAACAGAAATTGGAAAAAAAATAAACAGGGGGGCTAATAATTCTGACTTCATCTGTATATTGATGTGAGTTGACTTCCAGTGTAAAGATAAGAGGCTCTGTGGGAAAAAAAAATGAAAAGCACTACATGTTTTTGAGTACAAAATCTCAAAGAAAATCTAAATCCTGGTCCTCCTTGACCCAACTGGCATATTCATTTGTGCCGAAAGCATGTGGCATGAGATTGGTCAGTCCACAGTGTGAAAACTCTGCAGCATAACAGTTGCTATTCTGACCCCACCACGGGCTGAGTCATTGGAAAAGAGCTTCATGCAGAGAAGAGGCTGGTATGAATAAGCCAGACAATTCCAAATACTCCTAATTTAATACCGCCAACTGGAAATGTTACTTCTTTTAGGGCTATTCAAGGAGTGCTCCGATGACTCATGTGGAAGACTGCAGTACCCTTTGAGGTTTTGCAATTTTCCAAAAGCGACCAGCAATCCCTCTTTGATAATGAAAGAGGGAATTAAATAATTAACTCGGCCAGATTTATTGAAGTGAAGAGGGCAGGCCGTGCCATTGGCTAGGGAAAACCCTGAAGCTCTTTCAAGTGGTTGTGACATGAAAACGATTGCAAGTAAATGAGGCCCAAATCTTTTCTTTTTCTGTTTGGCTCTCGTGATTCATATCTGTTTTCTCATGCAAATATAAACAGTATAAACCACTTGAAATCTGACATTTTCTGCTTCTGCAAAGATGTTTTGAAATGCCACCTCAGTCTGAACCAGCCACATTGTAATTCATGGACTTTTATGTCACTCTAGACTCAAAAAAAGCGGTCACTAAGGTAGTAGTCTTTCAAAAGATGTATTCAATTCAGTTCAAGTATATTTGTATAGCGCTTTTCACAATAATTATTGTTTCAAAGCAGATTGCATTACAATCAAATTTGGAAAAGTTTATTAGTTACCATAACTTTATTAGTTACTAATAACTTTAATTAGACAGTAACTAATAGTTTTAAACAGTTAAAGCTGTTATATTCAAAAACATAGTTAACCTGCAGTTATATAGAATTGAGGTGATATACAGTGGGGGAAATAAGTATTCAACACTTCATAATGTTTCTCAGCAAACACATGATCTAGTGTTATATCTAGGCATGGGTATTGTTAAGGTTTTAACGGTATTACTACTTTTATCGATACCACTTATCGGTTCGGTACTTTAATGGTTCAGAAGTCGGGATATTTCTGGGTTTATTGTGCTCCCTGCAGTTGAAAATAGCCTCTTTGAGTTGCAAAATGCAGTTAAATGAGATAATGTTTATGATTTTTCATTAACGCATTCACATAAATGAGTTAACAGTGTTTTGGGAGTTAACCGTGTTTTAATACAGTTTTGCAGCATCTTGCAATTTAAAAAGCTGTTTTTTCAAAATAATTTCTTAATAAGCATAGTTTATTATTAGGCTATTCATAGGCTATATTTGTAAATACAGCTGATGTAAAAGCATTTTTAATGTTTAAGATCTTTTTAGGCTACTGCAGAAAAAAATACTGTTTTCATTGTAAACGAATAAGTGTGTTCAACAATTAATGTTATACTAATTTAGGTGATTGACTGCTGACATAACAATGTGGATGATGTAACGTTACCGTTAGTAGCAAAAACTTTTTATTACTTTTCATTGCAGTTAATGCACCTTTAAAAGATACTTTCACTTAGCCTGATTGTTTGCGTTTCCGCTTATACAAGAAAACAACTTGTTGCATTTGTTGTAATGGGAATTGTCGCTGTCCACTCGGGAAATACAACGCGTTTGGTTGACTCCGCAAGCTTACGAGCTGTGTGTGCGCGAGTCTGTGTTGCAAACTATGTGTGCGAGCTTAGTGTGAGCCTCTGTTGAGTGCGCACGCACAGCTGAGAACTGTAAAGGCTTTTATATTTGACACACTCGCCGGAAACACAAGCATTTCTCATGTGAGATTGCCGACAAATAACAAATTACGCAAATTAGAAAAGGTTGGTCAGTTAAATTATGCTGCTGTAAGTAATGTTTATTCAGCAATAATTCTCCAGTACCGATAGTAGAACCATTAACGTCAAAGCTTATCGACACTTTGGTCTTTTATAATGTAGCACCGATACCGATAAAGTACAGAGTTTCGGTACCCATCCCTAATTATATCTAATCAGTGCGCATTCATGACTTAAGGAGGCGTGGCTTTGGACAACAGGGGAGGGATGTAAAATTTCTAAGCTATTATGCTAATGCTAGCATTCTGGCAGAATGATGAAGATGAAACCAGGGTGGACATTTCAGCAAGACACTCCGTTGAAGTTTGTGGGAAAAAAAAATAAATACATTTTTTTAAATAATAATAAATAAAAAAATTAATTTAAAAAAATTAAAAATCAGACCCAAGCAATTCATGTGACTTCATTTTCATATGAGAGTCGTCTTTAAGTTGCCATCACCAAAAAAGCCTAAACTTAGTCAAATAGTCAAAACTTTTCCTTTTTTCCCCTTAGCTACTAAATACAGTGGGGAGAAAAGTATTCAACACGTCATGTTTTTTTTCCTGGGAATTATATTTAAGGCTTTTTTTGATGATGACTTAATGATCATATGGAGACTGAAGTCACATGAATTGCTCAGAGTGTAAAAAACAAAGTGTAAAAATCTTGATGGTTCTGTGGGTCTCGTCTATCAAACCTGATCTTTATTTTGTATTTTGTATTGGATTCGAGTCAGGTGATTGACTGGGCCATTCAACAGCTTGATTTTCTTTCTCTGAAAGCATTTGAGAGTTTCCTTGGCTGTGTTTTGGATCATTATCTTGCTGAAATGTCCACCCTGATTTTATCTTCATCATCCTGGTAATATAGATGTTGGCCTGAATCAGCTAATATTAATTTATACTGAGAAATGGCTGAGGGTTGCTGAAGAACTACTGAGAGATTTCAGCTGCTGTCTGGGCTTTCACTGCCTTTCTACACCTCCCTTTCTTAATGTGTTCAATACTTTTTTCTTGTGTATTTCATTTTATTACACAAACTTCATTTATAAACTAATTAGATGTGTTTTCTTTTTATATATGGATTTCATTGGTTGTTATCAACATCTGGTGAAATTTTCAAGTCAACAGCACGTTTAGAAATATGTTTTTTGAGAAAAATGGTGACGTGTTGAATTGTTATTTCCTTTACTGTATATTCAGATCGCAGTAGAAAAAACAAGCCACGCCCACTGATTTCTCATTTAATATTTTCTTTCTCTAGGAACTGCATCACAATACGTGAAAAAAAAAAAAACAGTTGCAGCTTCCGGTTCATGCAGAGCTTTTTTTTTTAAGGTAAAGCTTTTGTATTTTAATTTCTGAGAGTGTAAGTCACTCATTTGTCATGTGCATTAGCTCTTCTGTGAATCTCAAGGAATATTCAGAATTTGTTAAGCCCAGATTAAAATGATATTCTTTTGTTGATTTATTTGTATTCAGTAAATAATATAGTTTTTCGGTTTTGGGTTAGCCTTTCTAGATTTTGATGAAGTCAGATATAAAAAGTGTATAAATAGATGTCCAACCTAGATCCACAAATGAGAGGTTCACCTCAGGTCAGTGAAGAAACTGGTTCAGGAGAAGCACGTCGCCAAATCAAAAAGACAAAAAAAATGTCTTGTGTTGACATCTTAGTTCTTTTTCCAGGGACTCTCAGGCTGCTGAACAAACCTCTGACTGGTTGGTTGCGAGCCAGCGCTCTGGTGACCTATTTTCATCCTGAAGAGAGAAACCCTCTGGCTGCAAGTCAAGCCCTGGGTGATAACCTTCCTGGCTGTCTGGACGGAGATTAAACTCAAACAAAAGCTACTTTTCAACTCAACCAGATGTAAGGGATCTAAGCAAACTGAAAAACATTGCCACTGGTTTTGCTCTCACCCAAACAAACAATTCATCTATGACAAATCTGCATGTTGCTGGATAGTCTTGCAACATTTTAAGCTTCAAAAGTATCTGGACTCTTAAAGGAACAGTCCTTTAATTAATTTTACCACGAGCTTTACCATGTTTGGATCCACTTAGCCTATCTCTGGGTCTTAGCATTAGCCTATAGTGCACAATGTAACTACAGAAAAGTGAAGTTTAAACAGGAAAACGATTCAATGATGATTCAATGATTTATGCTAAGCTAAACGTGCTCCTGCCAGACCTGGGAATCAGCTGAATGGACAAATTATACCAAATAGTGATGATATACCAGATCACTACCTCTTACTATACAAGCTGTGTTTACCTGAAATTAGCAGATCTGCACAGATATATCGCCCTGGTAGAACCATCGTCCCGTCTACTAAAGACGAATTTATGAATAACTTACCTTATCTTTCTCTAATTCTAAATGCACCCGCAAACGCAAATGACCTTGATGTAGTAACAAGCAGTATGGATGCTGTCTTCACTAACACACTAAATACTGTGGCACCCATCAAATTAAAAAGGCTAGAGAGAATAAAACCACACCATGGTATAACAGTCACACTCACGCTTTCAAAACAGATGTCACTTTGTTCCAGCCGGTACAGACAGCCAATCTCCATGCTGGAATTTACACAAGGATCTAATCGCCTCGACGCAGCTTCAAAATTTCTTTTTAAACCAGAAAAATTTATTTGCTCAAAATAACGCCAAAACAACCAATTTTCACTTTTTAGTGACATATACGTGTCCTAATAGTGTTTTTAGCAAAGTGGGATATATTTTCCTGTCAACATCTCAAAAAATGTGTTTTGGTGTTTCGCGAACCTTCAAGAGATAATTAACGCAAAAATGAATTTACACACCCTCAAGAGATTCCAAATCTATTGGAATTTGGATGTTAGAAACTCGAAACCATTGACTTTTATGCTAGTAAAAACAAATACTTTAAAAGTCAGAAAGAAAGAAAGTCAAACAGGTTTGTGACAAGTGAAGGAAGAGTAAATAATAACTGAGTTTTCAGATTTGATTGAACGATACCTTTAATATTGTACTTCTCCAATTCCGTTTTCAATACATTCAATAACCGAGATGCATCAGTACAAGTAGCCCTTGAATAAAGTGAGAGTGTGTGTCCATGGTGACAGCAAAAACATTAATGAGTGTTGTGTTATAGTGCGTTGCTCTTGAGGTCATAGTAATAAAGAAATTTCTGCAAAACACATGTACGTTGCTTTTCTTGGGCTGTTTTTATTCACCTTATTCTGCAATGTGGAAGTAAGCTCTTCTCTGTGATTGTTTTAGAACTTCCGATTCATTTGCCAATGGAGGAAATGACTAAGAAAAACTAAAAACATACAAAATACCGGCTCTACAAACAAGTGTGTTTATGACTATAAATAAAAATAACAGCTTGCAACGTCAAGCTGCATAACAAGCTGTTTTTTACAGCTACAAATCAATGGAACAGAATGAGACCGAAAGATCCAATGAGGTTCCAATGGCTGCGCATTCTCATACATGAAAAAAAAGACCAATCTGTGCATTTGATTTCCTTATTTCAGGTACTGTTCATTAAAACCATTTGGATTGCATGTTCAGCTCTCAGGAATCAATGGTAATGTTGTGAATGCTCAAAAAACTGCATAGATTTGCTCATTTTATTTGTTGATGAATAATGATCATTTTGGTTATTATAATTGTGGTATGGAAATTTCATAATGTTAATCACTAGATGACAAGGCACTTTCAGTAAACAGATAAAGTTGCCTTCATATTGAAACTGGTGTAACCAGAGATTTGGTTCATGATATTAATTATGGATTTGCTCCTTTGCACGTAATCAAGAAGTTACTTAGACTTTAATTTCAGTATGATGATGTACTTCCAACTGAAACTAAATATTCCCTCACAGCAAGCTAATGGTAAAAGGGGCATGGTTAAGAATATTATGTCTGAATATTAAGCTGTGAAACTGACGTCAACAGAGAAGGACATGTATTATTACACATGTATTATTGCACTTCAAACACTGAGGAAAATGGTCAGACTTTGATTCAAACACAGAGGGAAACAGTCAGACTTTGATTGAAGATTACCACAACAAATATTTGGTTTTCATTGGATTAACTTTAACTTTTAACACATTAATTGTTCATCTAGAGAATAACAATTTGCTGTAGCCAAATAAACAATGCAAATTTGGATTTCGCAGAGACATTCTTGTTTTTTTATTTATTTATTCATTTTTTTAGTATATTTTAGTAGATATTTTGTATATATTTTTATGGATTTTGGAGCATGCCTTCCAGTTCACCTATATAAAACATGACGTTTGTTTGAGTGAGTTACTGAATCATTAATTGAAAATGAAACTAAAAATAAAGATGTGGTGTACAAATTATAACGTTACATTTATACATTATTATACATATCATTTTTCACAGTATTGAAAATTTATTTTTTTTCAGCTGGTTATTTTTTATTTTATTATTATTACAATCACAGGTTCTAAGTTCTGTTTATTAAAACCAAACGTTTCTTGCAGTACTGTTTTTGTAATAAACAGAAAGCAAATCACATTTGTCTCCTCCCTTTTTGGCTGATTGTAACCCCAAAAATTTTCCAAACTGTGAGATTTATAATCCATTACACCACTGCAGCTGAGTAATATAATAATTGCTTGTAGTATGTAGTTGTTATTATTATTATTATTATTATTATTATTATTATTATTATTATTATTATAGCCTTACAATATACACCAATACACCCATATCTCGACATGATACAATATCCTACAAAATAACAAATGGTAAAAGTTCAATTCAAAAAAGTCTTTTGTACTTCAAAGTCAATGTGTAAAACAATGTATTTAAACTGTAGTCTTATAACTAAACTAGATTTATATAGTCTACAGTTCAAATACACTTTATAATCATACTAGGAAAATTGTGATTAACCCCTGCGTTTCCAAAATCGCCAGACAGAATCTGCGGACGTTTTTTGCAATTTCTGCGGAGAATTTTGGTAAAAATCTGCGGAATTATTTTGGGAGTCTCATAAACAAAACCTTAATATGTGAAATAATAAATAATACCTTTTTAACTTTTATTTAATGTTTAAAATGCAAATCCAATTAGATTCACTTTATTTGGTAAACAAAGCAAGTCTCTCATAAAATATCTTTACTGCGTTGTACATAAATCAGATGAACATTTTAATATTAGTCAATAATATTACTGCAATTAATTTTAAAAATGAATACATTTAGATGTACACACATTTACTCAAGTAAATAAACAGAATTAATGATGGGCTGAAAATCTGGGGAATTCTGTGCGCGCAGATTCCGTGTGGGCCTACTTATGACCAAAAAGACAACTGATGCCATTATAAAAACATACAAATACAAACAAAGACACTTACCAGCGCCTGGGATGATGGCTAATTTAGTCTCAACAAGTCCCATCTTTGCAGAGTTAGCTGTAAAAACAAACAAACAAAAATTCCAGCATCAAAAAAAGTGATGTGATTTTGTGATAACAAATATAGATGCCATGAGATGCCAGTAACGAACAAACAGAGGATAGCGGACAATGAACAAGCCACACAGTAAAACATTTGAAATGTTGTCACTCTAAAATCCCTCAGCCAAAGTCTGTCATCAAAGTGGTTTGGTATTATTACAACCAAGTAGAGTCTTGAGATAGTAACTGCGCTCTCAAAAGGCATCTTCCAGCAAATTCCATTTCTCTTTTTTATATTTGGTGCCAGTTTATCAGGAATTGACAATTTTGTTTCCTTTAACTCATTGGAATGTAAACAGTGCAAATGTTTTATGCAATTATTTATCTTTGGATTGAAATATTTTATACTACACTGGTCTCACAGTTCGGTTACGATTATCATGCCATCGATTCGGTTCAATTCGATATCTCGGTGCATCACGGTGCATTGACAATTCTTTCCAAACACAGTTTTATATTTTCTTCACAGCACAGCAATTCTTGTATTAAAATGTATAAATATATTTATTTACTATTCGTAATACAATTTGTCATTTAATACAAACAGTCAGATATATAAACTGTACCTTTAAACAACACAAGCATTTATAGCAAATAAACAAATATAAATATCCCGCTCATAAATATCCCGCTCGCTCTCTGAGCCTTGTCTTGGTCACGTGCTCAACAGAAAGGGCTGCGATTGGCGCTGGGGCTCTTCACAGATGAGTGACACTGATAAACTGCAGCGGCGATCACAGCTTATCCATAATAGATGCGGCGGCTAAGACTGTAGACACGCGCCCGTGTCTGTATCCGGAAGTATCGCTGTAACAGCCGAGAGGAGAGGAAAAGTCATGCCCAGCAGGTCAAATGGGCCACAGTGAGAGAGACAGAGAGAGAAATAGAGTTTACTTTCATTCTCTCAATCGCAGTGAAATAGGGGGCTTCTGCTGTTAGTGTCAGTGAAAGACTGTCCAGCAAACACACACGCAGTGAAATTGTGCAGAGTTTCTGCGATTTTAAGTAGTTGTTAAGTAGTTAAATACTCGCGCTCGCCTCCCTCGCCATAGTAAGCTACGGCAACATAGCGCATATGAGATAATGACGTCAGTACATAATAACCGGTTATGATTATTACTGAACCGATACCGAACTGTCCACGTCTGCATTGCGGTGCACTGAAGAAACAGTTCATTTTGACACCGCTAAAATATTTATATATTTTAATATATTTTAATCTTTATATAGTTGATATTTTAAAGAATGCTGCTACTGCCATAGTAGTTAAAAATATATACTATGGAAGTCAATGGGTGCCAGCTACAATGAAAAAAAAAAAGCTGGTTGCCTTAAATGTTTAAGCTGAATCAAATAAACCTCATTTGAACTTATATTAACCTGACTTAAGATAGCTTGCTTAATTTATAAAATTAAGTTAGAACGTGATTAACTTAGTTTAATAAGTTACAATTAACTAAAAAAATATATGTTATTATGACTTATTGATCATATATTTTTTAAAGTGTACCAACATTTTTCAAAATATCTTCTTTTGTGTTCAACAGAAAAATAAAACTCAAAAAAGTCTAAAACCACATGAAGGTTATTTGCATTTTTAGGTGAACTATCCCTTTAAATATCGTTATATGCATTTCTCACATTAGTCAGAATTTTGATCCTCAAAATCCGGTTGACTCCAAAGGACAAAGATTTAAGGCACTCTATAATCTCGACATATTTTTTCAGCTTTGAGTCACTGTGCAATTACAGCCTTACAGACACATGAAAAGAAGGTGCCTTGTGTGAAAACATATGGTGTGAATTCTAAGCATTGCTGGAGACCTGTTATAGCATCATGCACAGATTTCCTCATCTAAATCTGGGTGTGTGAAGAAAACGCATGAAAGAAGACATCTGCTAACTGACAGAAATGTTAATTCAGTCAAGAGATGCTCAGATAAGAGACACGTTCCATTGAGTGAACCAAGACTAATTCATTAAACCGCTTAATCATTTTGGGTTGTTGATCCCACTTTAGATTTCCACTACAGCGATGTAGTTTAATCCAGGAGTATCTTATCATTCTTTCATTTTCTTTTCGGCTTAGTCCCTTTATTAATCAGTGGGAAACACCCATACACACTCATCCACACACATACTACGGTCAATTTAGTTTAATTAATACATCTATACTGCATGTCTTTG
This sequence comes from Danio kyathit, assembly GCA_903798195.1. Taxonomy (NCBI): domain Eukaryota; kingdom Metazoa; phylum Chordata; class Actinopteri; order Cypriniformes; family Danionidae; genus Danio; species Danio kyathit. The sequence goes on along the minus strand of LR812528.1, from coordinate 7,790,681 downwards.
GACTGTGGGGGAAACCGGAGCACACAGAGGAAACTCACGCCAACACAAGGAGAACATGCAAACTCCACACAGAAATGCCAACTGACCCAGCCGAGGCTCGTACCAGCGACCACTGTGCCACAGCGCTATGTATTTCACAATTCATGAGCTCATAAGCAAATTACAAGCAATGTTTTACCTGCTACTCTGATGTCACATGCAAGAGCCATTTCAAGCCCCCCTCCAAGAGCTGCTCCATCAATGGCTGCAATTGTTGGCATGGGAAGAGCACCTAAAAACAAATGCAGCAAAACTGTTAGAAAACTATTGAATGAAAATGTTTCATATTTCCATAAAGGTTTCATTTGTGGTTGACAGATATGCTTTTTTTTTTTTTTTAAAAATCTGAGCCAGAAATCAAAAAGTAGGGTGTACAAAGGATGAAAGAATATAAAATTTTGCAATAAATTATTATTGGATTTAATATGCATGTGTAAAATTATAACATTTGTTATATTCTAAAAAGGTCTAATAAATTTTTCTTAATTAAAATACACTCATTTATAGTTTTTTTGCCCCTAAAAAATAATAATTGGCTGAAAATAGCAAAGGTTTTAATTTGTGGTGATTGAAATTCAGGGTTTGTGCATCAAATAATGATTTCTTACATTAGTATTGTGTTGGCTAAAAATACACTACCTGACAAAAGTCTTGTCGCCTATCCAAGTTTTAGGAACAACAAATAACAACTTGACTTCTAGTTGATCATTTGGTATCAGAAGTGGCTTATATGAAAGGCAAAGGCCTCTAGATTACGCTTATTTTACCTAAATAAAATATGATCATGCCTAGATTTTGAATAATTTAATTAGGACAGGAAAGTCTGACTTTGCTTAGACAAAAGTCTCGTCACTTAACAGAAATAATGTACAGTATAGAATACAAAGTAATGGTGCAGTGGAAAAAGAATGAATATTGTGTCTGACTCCATCATGAGCTTGGAGGACTGCATCCATACATCTCTGCAATGACTCAAATCACTTATTAATAAAGTCATCTGGAATGACAAAGAAAGCGTTCTTGCAGGACTCCCAGAGTTCATCAAGAGTCTTTGGATTCATCTTCAATGCCTCCTCCATCTTACCCCAGACATGCTCAATAATGTTCATCTCTGGTGACTGGGCTGGCCAATCCTGGAGCACCTTGACCTTCTTTGCTTTCAGGAACTTGATGTGGATGCTGAAGTATGAGAAGGAGCGCTCTCCTGCTGAAGAATTTGCCCTCTCCTGTGGTTTGTAATGTAATGGGCAGCACAAATGTCTTGATACCTCAGGCTGTTGATGTTGCCATCCACTCTGCAGATCTCCCGCATGCCCACTATACTGAATGTAACCCCAAACCATGCTTTTTCCTTCTCCAAACTTGACTGATTGCTGTGAGAATCTTGAGTTCATGCGTGTTCCAATAGGTCTTCTGCAGTATTGGTGATGATTGTGATGCAGTTCAACAGATTATTCTTTGAAAAAATCTACCTTCTGCCACTTTTCCAAAAGATCAAGTTATCATTTGTTGCTCTTACAATTGGGATCGACAACAAGACTTTTGTAAGGTATTGTACATATCTAAAAGAGGACTTTTTATTTATGTTTTTATTTTGGCCAAATGCCATTTATGCTCCAAATGACATCTTTCAATTTCAAATAAGAAATCTGCTTCAATCATTATAATAGATTGTAAATCCAGACAATTGAACAGAATTTCCTTGTGACCTTTTAAAGGGAGAGTTCATCCAAAAAATTACATTTTCTCAGGATTTATTCACACTCAAGTGGTTGTAAACTTGTACAAATTTCTTTCATGTTGAACACAAAACTGAATATTCTAAAGAATTTTAGAGGAAAAAGCAGACATTGACTTCCATAGTAGGAAGATAAGATTCTATGAAAGTCAAGTGCTGTTTTTTCCAACATTCTTCAGTATTCATTCCTTTGCATCCAACAGAAGAAACTCAAACATGTTTGAAATAAGTGAATATTGCATTAATAATTTAAGAATAAAGCACATTTCCATTATCTGTGTTAAAGGGAACACATTGCCACTTTCTACAATGCTAGTGTTTATCATTAAAAAATGTACATTTTCTGCAGGTGATACTACTATCGCTCTCTATCCCTACATAATAAATTATTATTATTATTACTATTATTTATAGTGGCAGATGGCATGCAAGGATTATACTGAAATCACATTTTAGATGTTTTTATTATTTCAAAAATATATGTTTAATTTGTGGGCAATGCGGTGGCGCAGTAGGTAGTGCTGTCGCCTCACAGCAAGAAGGTCGCTGGTTTGAGCCTCGGCTGGGTCAGTTGGCGTTTCTGTGTGGAGTTTGCATGTTCTCCGCGCGCTCCCGTGGGTTTCCTCTGGGTGCTCCGGTTTTTCCCACAGTCCAAAGACATGCGGTACAGGTGAATTGGGTAAGCTAAAACTGTCCGTAGTGTATGTGTGTGAATGAGAGTGTTTCCCAGTAAAGGGTTGCAGCTGGAAGGGCATCCGCTGTGTAAAAGATGTGCTGGATAAGTTGGCGGTTCATTCCGTTGTGGCGACCCCAGATTAATAAAGGGACTAAGCCGAAAAGAATATGAATGAATGTTTAATTTGTAGTTTATTGACGTCTTACTATTGTATTTTTAAAAACTTGATGTACATTTTACAATTTCACCTGCTTCTAAGTAAATCTATTCAAGTTTTTAAAATGTTTAATAAAAATACCTGAGCCATTTTATATTTATTTATATTTATATATTTTAACATTAAAGTCAGCTGTTCAGTAATAGCCAAGATCAAATAACTCTTAAGCACAACTATTTAAGATTCTTCTCTCAGCACAATCTCAAGTTGAACTTACCGAGCTCTGATATAAGTGTCCTCGCTTTAGTAACAAATGGTCCCACTTCACTCTGTTGCATTTTTGCTCTTTCCTTTAAGTCTGCACCTGTTCAGACAAAACATGCGTTTGATCAAATTTATTGTGCTAAAAACACCTTAAATCAGACAGTTTTTATTAGTCAGTCTATGCATTTATTTAAATATATTCAGTAGTGAACATCTGGATTAAAACCTTTATTAAAATCTGTCCTAACACTATTGAAAAAAAAAAAAACAATTTATGTCTGAAGACAATTTTGAAAAACATTATTGATCCACTTTAAATGTTGACTATTGTACAGTGCATCCGGAAAGTATTCATAGCGCTTCACTTTTACCACATTTTTTTAATGTTACAGTGGATTAAATTCATTTATTTCCTCAACATTCTACACACAATACCTTATAATGACAATGTGAACATAGATTTTTGGAAATTTTTGCAAATTTATTAAAAATAAAAAAGCTGAAAAATCACATTTACATCAGTATTCACAGCCTTTGCTCAATTCTTTGTTGATGCACCTTTGGCAGCAATTACAGCCTCAAGTCTTTTTGAATATGATGCCACAAGCTTGGCACACCTGTCTTTGGGAATTTTTGCTCATTACTCTTTGCAGTACCTCTCAAGCTCTATCAGGTTGGATTGGAAGCGACAGTGTACAGCTATTTTTTAGATCTCTCCAGAGATGTTCAATAGGATTTAGATCTGGGCACTGGCTGGGCCACTTAAGGACATTTACTGACTTGTTGTGAAGCCACTACATCGATATTTCGGCAGTGTGCTTTGGGTCATTGTCCTGCTGGAAGATGAACCGTCGCCCCAGTCTGAGGTCAAGAGCACTCTGAAGCAGGTTTTCATTCAGGATGCGTCACTGTAGAAATGGTATTAGCCTGGTGATGAGCGGTGCCTGGTTTTCTCCAAACGTAATGCCTGGCATTCACTCCTTTCACTCAATTTTAGTCTCATCAGAGCAGAGAATTTTGTTTCTTATGGTCTGAGAGTAAGAGTCTTTTGGCAAATTCCAGGCGGGGAGTGGCTTCATTCATTCTTCACATTATCATAACATTAATAACATCATATCATAACATTATTTATCAATATGTGGAACTTTTTTGCAGTCTCAGAAGCTATGGAAATGAAAAATCCAAAACAGGAAATACGTAAAAACCATTGTTACGGTTTACATCCATTTAAACGGTCTTTATAAAGCTTTTTCTCTGGTGAATGTTACGTGATGTATTGTAGTGATGTTTTCTAGACGTGGATTTGGATGCCGATTTGCAGAATGGGACGTAGACTTTCAGTGCTATTAGGCTTAAGTTCTTTTTCCAAGATCTCTTATTGCACCTTTAATGTGGAAGAAAGACTGAATCTTGATATAAAATACAAGATACATGCAAAATTATCATTATGTACCATCACACCACTTGTATGCAGGTTACAATGTTACGGATAATTGCATTTGAATAATGATTCATTATATCTTGTTATTTTAAAAGCTGTTTTTAATCATTTAACAAAACTGTATTAAATTACTCAATTAACAACATTTGTTATCCAAGCCTATGTGTAATCAGTAATTTCAAATAGTTTATAAATTTTTTGCATTTTAAAATGGTTAGTTCACCAAAAAAAAAAAAGTTATTCTGTTATTAATTACTCATTCCCTCATTCTTCATAGAGATCAACGATCCCAAAACTTCCCATGTGACTTTTTATAGGGTTTTTTTGTGCACAAAATTGTTCATGGAGCTTCGTATGATTGCTGTTGAACCACTGAAGTCACATGTACTGTATTTGGTTCTTTTTCATCTCAGAACAGTAGCTGTCAACGATTACAGAGCTCTCTGATCTCACCTAAAATATCTTAATTTGTTTTTCGAACATGAACAAAGGTCTCGGGGGATTGAACCGACATGACGGTATTGTAATTAATAACACAATTTAAATTTTTTGGTGAACTAATCCTTTAAGATGTTTTCATCAAACCCTGAAAAACTGTACATGTACTGCTTCCATTAACACTTCAATGGCTAAATACCTGCACAGAATATTCCAGGTACCATACTGCATAAAATTGCAGTACGCACTGTGTTGTCCGTCTTCATAGACTCTAAGGCTTCGGACATCTAGCAAAAACAAAAGATTAAAATTAAAAAGTGTCACATTGCATAGGTTCAGCAATTTATTCGATATCCAATCAAATTCTGCAAGATGCATGCATTAACATCATCCTTGTTTAGATGTAACATCTCCAGGCAGGGTTGCCAGGTCCAAGAAAAATTTAAGCCACTGATAGCTCAAAATACTCCCAAAAGGAATGAAAAGTAGCCCATTTTTTCCTTGTCCAGTCCGAGCCAATTGCCGGATTCCCATAAAGTGAGCTTTACCATACATTCATGATATTAGTATACTTTACACATACTATACCAAGGTTTCCGCTACATTCATTCTTCCATGGCGGGGCACCACACCAAAATTCATCCCGCCACAGCTACATTACAGCTTCTCTTTCAGTCCTTGTTTTTTGTAATAGCGGGTTATAATCTCACCAAGACGTATTAAAAGGTAAGTAAATTATAACAGAGTGAACTTTTCTGTAATCATAGAAGTGCTGTGCGTTATTTGTTTAACCCTTTAGGGCTGGCTGACTGACTGACTGACTGACTGGTGCGTGATGTGTAAGGCCAGCAAATTACATGCAGGACAATGCTCCATCACACGCGTCCAAGTACTCCACAGCGTGGCTGGCAAGAAAGGGTCTGAAAGAAGAAAAACTAATGACATGGCCTCCTTGTTCACCTGATCTGAACCCCATAGAGAACCTGTGGTCCATCATCAAATGTGAGATTTACAAGGAGGGAAAACAGTACACCTCTCTGAACAGTGTCTGGGAGGCTGTGGTTGCTGCTGCACGCAATGTTGATGGTGAACAGATCAAAACACTGACAGAATCCATGGATGGCAGGCTTTTGAGTGTCCTTGCAAAGAAAGGTGTCTATATTGGTCACTGATTTGTTTTTGTTTTGTTTTTGAATGTCAGAAATGTATATTTGTGAATGTTGAGATGTTATCTTGGTTTCACTGGTGAAAATAAATCATTGAAATGGGTATATATTTGTTTTTTGTTAAGTTGCCTAATAATTATCCACAGAAATAGTCACCTGCACACACAGATATCCTCCTAAAATAGATAAAACTAAAAACAAACTAAAAACTACTTCCAAAAATATTCAGCTTTGATATTAATGAGTTCTTTGGGTTCATTAAGAACATGGTTGTTGTTCAATAATAAAATTAATCCTCAAAAATACAACTTGCCTAATAATTCTGCACTCCCTGTATTAGAGAAATTCATAAATATTCCTAGCAAATCTAATAAATGTTGGAGATATGCTCATTAAATAAATGCACTAAATCGCACTTCAGCAGCGTTTATTTGAGAGAACACAAGAAAATCTGCACTTGAGCAGCGTATATTTAAGCGGGCGTGCAAGAAGTTTTGTGCATGAACAGATAAAATCGGCACGCAAGCAAAGAGATCCGCATGCTCTTATTACATAAATGTGATCTCGACTTGACATTGAAATAACGTCATAGGTAGTTGGTAGATCTGTGTAAAAGGCCTGCCACCACAGCTGGAAAAAATCCTAGAGGAAACACTGCTAACATTATACATAACTTAATTTGTTCTCTTCTATTCTGTCAAATATCTATATGAATTTAACCAACACTGGCAAATTAAATTTACTTTCTAGAACTATTCCTAGAACTTTTAATAGAAATACATTTCACTCACTTATAGAGGTCTTTGGGTTGCCAGGTATGCTTTCTAGTATTAATTTCTATTAAAGGGATAGTTCACTCAAAACTGAAAATTCTGTCATTTACTTAACCTTCACTTGTAACAAACCTGTTTGAGTTTCTTTTTTCTGCTGAACACAAAACAAATTACTTAAAAAATGTTGGATGCCTGTAACCACTGACGCTCATTTGTTTTTCCTACTTTGGAAGTCAATGGTTAAAGGTTTATAAAATGTTGTGTTCAAAAGAAAAAGAAAACTCATAAAGATGCAGTATGGAACCATCTGAGTGAGAGTAAATGCGAGTAAAACAACATTTTTGAGTGAAACATTTCTAAGAATCGACTGAGTTTTCCTTTTTGTATTTGCATTTTTACAGCAGTTATGAAAGTAGCCCAAAAAATGCAAATCGCAACATCATATTTTTTTCCTGCAACAGCATTTTCAAAAATGGCCCAATTGTCCAAGAAAACAACGACACTGACTCCAGGTTTAAGCATTTGCTTATTTAATTTAAAAATTACAATATCAAAGTCCTATCATGCCATTAAGATATACTATTTAACTCCCAGTGTTCACTAGCAGTCTCCAGGCAATCCCAGACATCAATATTTGAATGAATCATAGAAGATGAATGATTGTCCTGTCTTTTGAGATTTCGGTATAAGGAAAAAGCTTAGAATCATAATTATTTTGGAAGTTTTACAGTAAACCATAAGTGTCTATTAGCACCAATTGATGCTTGGTATTGTCATCTCAGGGTTAATACTAAGGCTGTCCAATATGACTACATATTGACCAAAGCAAGAAGTCTATTGTTTCATATTGCACTCTATCATGTATTTTGTGGTGTCACAAAATACATTGTTTACAGTAAGAGTTTTTCATAATTTATAAATATGAGCAGAAATAGTTAAGATATTAGCCTAATATTTTACCTACTTGACTAGAAATTATAAAAACAAAAATAAAATGCTGTTAAGATTCTTGGCCTGGAGTCCGTTCTTCGTACGTGGATTACTCAATTAGCTGGATTTGGTTATTGACGATTTGACACGATCCAGGATCATTTCGTTCTTCAAAACTGATCTGAGAGTTGTTGTCATAGCAACAGTTCTGGTAGCTCAAACCTGCTTGGGAGCAGGTTTATTTTATATAACAGGATTAGATCAGGTCTTTTCAAGCAAAGGTAATACTGAAAGTATGTACCAAATGCTGATATTTTCTTACAGTAGTAACCTCAAGATTATATAAACTTGGTAAAATAGTTTAAAAAAAAATTTATAGCCTATATATATATATATATATATATATATATATATATATATATATATATATATATATATATATATATATATATATATATATATATATACAGTATATATATATATATAAACGTTTATAATTCATAATAATTAATATTATTTAATATTAAATGATTAATAATATTTATGTTTATACACATATACGTTTAAAAATATATATAAATAAAACATTCTGCACTCTGAAATAAAAGTACAAAAACAGGGTGATTCTCCCCAAGGGGATCAAAGAGAATATTTATTAATATTGACTTTTAGATACAAATGCATACTATTTTAAAATACTGATCCAGCTTTAGTACAATTTGTGTATGATGATAGACATGCACAATATTCGACTGTTTTTTGTTTGTTTTTTATAAAGGAAAAATTATTTGTGCAGTCATGCACATGTTTTGACAGCTAATATGACAGTAATTTGATGCTTTACAAAAGTTGCAGACACCCTTACCGATATCAAAATGCTATTTTGATGCTAAATTAATTTAACCTCCTAGGGCCCGAGTGTCCACATGCGTGGACAGCACATTTTAGCTCTTAAGTGGCTATTTAAAATGCTTTGAATGTTTTATATTTTGTTACAGACATACTGTGTCATCCTGCAACTGTTTTGCAGCATATGAAATGTCCCAAACCCTATTTTTAACTGTCCAGAATGGGGAAAAATGTTGTTTTTACTCTCTGATAGTCAAAGCAAGTTAAAAAAAAACAAATTTATGTTATATATGCATAAAAGAAAATTCGGGAAAAAGTGTTTTATGTAAATTTGGACCAGGAGTCCACATATATGGACATCATTTTTCTCTAAAAGTACATCACATCAAAAGATGATACTTAGATTTTTATTCTAATTAGGTTGCAATAAGCCCAAATAGCAAAGAGAAATAGAAAATGCATGTAAAAAAAACACCTTGGGCCTTCAGAGGTTATATTCTTTATGCTGATTAAGAAACTAAAAAAAGCCTGGGCTACTACAATAAAGAAAATCCACTCTAAATATAAAACTAAATAAATCACTAAATACTCTTGACAGGTGCAAGTGTAAAGCCTGCAGCCCACAACAAATGTGAAAAGTTATTGTGTATCATATTTAACAAACAGTTTACTACGAATTTTATATAATTTTTCTCACATGGATAATTGAATATTAATCAGATGATGTCATTATGCTGCTGTGCTGTCAGCCAATCGTTGCATTGCTGATCATGTTTCGAGGATCGATAGATCTGTCCTTCACAACACACGCAGCGATCTCAGATCAGTTCATCCAGTCATTTTAATCTGATTCGTGAACTTGTTTGAAGAACCAAATTAGCCAGAGATCAGTTACCAAGATGAAAAGATCCAGGATCTGTCAAATCATCTTAGATCATTTAACCCCTGAAAAAACTGCTTCAGTTTAGTAAAGCACAACCAACTTTTGTTTGTCAGTTTTTTCCTCTTTCTCATCTGCTTGACTTTTAACAACTTTAGGCAGTTTATAAAACTCTAAACGTTTTTACAATCCAAAACATGACAATAATTGGTAATTTTCAGAAGCAATAATCAGCAAAATATGTGTTTTGTTTGGTTCAGTGGCATTGTTTACATTACGTGCCTCCAAAATGGCCGACTGATGACACATGATGAAAACACTGAATAGGACTTTTTCAATATTTCAAGCTTTTGCTGAAACATTTTATGACTATTACCAGTATAGGGTATTGTGTAAATCTCAACATTTTGATTTAAATCAGAATCACAATTTTTTTTGTGTACAAACAGTGTAAGATTATGCCATGAAACTTCATGATTGGCATAATCCTAAAAACCCTGGGGTATCAAAAGGTCTGTCTCATTCATAATTCAACCCTGTCTAATTCATAAATTATTGTTATAAAACAGTTTCATGAAGGAAACTAATAGATTGGAACCTGACTGTTCTATAAAACTGATAAGTGATATTGCAAAAATACTCACCATGGAAACAAGATTTTTGCTGATGGCATTTTTAGCTTCAGGGCGATTAATCCCCATAACAACAATCCCTATAAACAAAAGAAGAATTATTCTACTAAATGCATTTAAAATGTGCAAACAAATTAAAAACATTACAGAAAAATCATAATAAATGCAAACTGGAAAAGACTCTGAAGGTGGCAAGTTAAAATAATTATCACTAAATATATATCACTAAAATTCTGTATATGGGTAATGTTAATGACTAGATTTTAGATTCTATAATCAAGGTATATTAAAGCCAAACGACTGACAGTATTGCAGTGATAGGGTATTGAAACTTCAATTATGGGGCAGTAAACTGGGAAGGAGCACACTAAAGTTACTGTTTTGAAGTGAGCGAGGTTACACACACACACACGTCACTCTCAATAATCCGATACACAAACTCAGTGATGAGTAACTTCGTCTTGGCGTCTACCTGAATCATCACCGTCCAGGTATCTAACGATAAGGTCATCTCCAGAATTAACTTCAGAGCTGTACAGTCGCACACCTCCGCTGAACGCGCGACGCCCACGAGGCAACCTTTTAGTAAGACATGTTTGCAAAACACTGTCCGATCTGCAAACGCCGTTAAAACTGTTTATTTGAGAGCGAGAAAGCTGAAAAAGCGCTCTAGACCTCACTATAGCCGCCATGCTGCAGCTTTCCCTGACTTTCAACTCTGAACTGCGAGTGACGTAGTGCTCGTGTCACGTGACTGGTGTCTCTGCGGCGGGATTTCTCCTCAGAAAAAAAGAAAAGGATTTGCTGGTCATGAACTTCATTCTATAGGTAAAATGGTATATATGTATAATTACATGTGTATATTAAAAAGATATGTACGCCATTTGGCATTTAAATTAATTAATTAGCAGGCGCTTTTATCCAAGTCGGCTAGCTAATTAGAAATTCATATTTCAGGTTTAGTGCAAGGTATGAAAGTACACTATAATAACATTTCCTCGTGTTTGTGTGGACAAGCTTATATCATGAGCTTATATAAGGTAAAAATATACTACCCAGGCTGCTATATGTAGGTAGGAAACGCTAAACATTGTGTAGGTAGTAGGGCTGCACAATATATCATCAATATATCAGCATCCATATCGCAATGTCACAGCATATGCAATGTTGAAATTGTACCCTTTGAAACGGCAATAATGATTAATTTTATTGAATTATTTATACAGCGAAGACTACGCTGTAATATTTTGCATTTGAGTATTCAATTACTGTTTACCTGAATACTGTTAAACTCCTTGGAAAACAATAAAACATTTATTTTTTGTACATTTATTGTATTTATTTTGTATCTTTTTCTTCGTTGCTTTTATCGATGCTTGCAGATAATAATAAAGTTGTAATTTATGCAATCTAAAATTAAAGATGTTCAAGTCATCTGGTGAAATTGTATTCATATTGCAATATAAATCACATAATTACAAAATATCACAATGTTAGATTCTTCCGATATCGTGCAGCCCTACTGTGTGGATTACCTCCTGTTGAGAATTTACATTGTTGCATTCAAGTGAGTAGATTACTCGCTGTTAGAAAATTAAAACAACAAAAAATATATTTTTTGTAGTTAAATCACGCTAACCACAAATTAGCCATGGTTTTAATATGCTAAAACTTAACCATGGTGTTTAGCAAAAGGACAACAGTATGTCCAGCCGAAAAGGTATCCAAACTCACCTTTTCAAGTTGAAAGAAATCTGTGTTTTTTAAACGAATGAAGACAGCAGAAGTCAATGATTCATTTGAATTGTTTAGCCTGATATGTTTACTGCTCAAATATATTTTAAAAGTTTCTCAAAATAAAATATATTGTGTTCAAATGGGGAAAAGGTTTATGTTTTTTTACCCAGACATTTAAAAAGAACCTATTTTAGAGTAGTAATCACAATACCGTAAAACTGTGATATTTTTTCCCAAGCTTAAAATACCGTTAGAATCTCATACCGGCCCATGCCTAATCAGTATGCTAAAAAACATGATTAATGAACTTACTATAATAAAATTATGGTAAATTTTTGTTAACAATTTGTGCAGTCAGTAGTTATTTATATTTATAGCAGCTCTCATTTGTTTCTTCAGATTTTGATGTGATGAAAGTAAATTCTCAAATGTTTACAGCGTCAAAATAGTTGAAAACCACCAAAGATTGTTTAATCCTTCATGAAAATTTACTATAATATAATAATACTATAAGAGTAGTCACCATAGTTTTCTGGCCTGTTTATTACATTTGTGTACCCATAGTCTTGTTAGAAATATCATGGTTAAACTGATTAGAGTAGCAAACCCAGAATTACTTTAGTTGTGCTTGGGTAGCACAATTTAGCTACAATAACCATGTTTATATATATATATATATATATATATATATATATATATATATATATATATATATATATATATATATATATATTAGTTAAAAACTTAGATACTTTTTTGTAAGGAAAGCATTACAGATCCCAGCTTAGCCATACAGTTTCCTAATTGCTTTCAAGAGATTTAATTGCATGTCGATATTCCATGTTTTATTTGTAACAGTATACACTGAATGCATTTAAGTAGTAATTTCTCTGAAGTTTATAATAATGATGAATTATTTATGAATGTACCATTGATGCATGCAAAAAGGCTTTATAAAAATACAAAATAATTTGTATTTTAAATAATCCTAACAACAGTTTTATTATAGTAGGTGGTTATATTTTAGAAATATAGTTATAGTTATAATTATAACCTACTTGTGGTTATAATTTTATATGTATGGTAATTTATAACACAGTGATCACTATGTTGTGATGGATTGTGTATTTATGATCAATATTAATGCTCATATCTTAACGTTGTTTACTTAAGATCTGCTTTATAAGGCTAAAGTTCATTCATCATTCAGTGTGTGCTAGTTTTATTGCTCTGGTTGCAATATGTTTGTGTTGATATTACAGTAAATGTAGTCCACCATATAATCCATTCATGATACGTTATGGCTATTTAAAATAAGACTAATGTCAATAAAATGGAGGCAATGTACAAATATTATTACCATACTTAATAGGTAATAACCACAAATAAGTAATATGACAGAATATAACTGTTAAAATTATCAATGAAATCATACAGCAAATGTATAATAAGGTTTTTCTAAAATGCATTGTGCATGAGTATTATAATGCATTATTATATGCAGATTTCATTGGTACCAACATTTAAAAATTGTTGATATCTTGGGTCCTATATTTGGAACAAAAAGCTTTTCGATCACAAACATAAACATTATTTTGCTCTTAGAATTGTAGTATGTATATATATATATATATATATATATATATATATATATATATATATATATATATATACTACAATTCTAAGAGCAAAATAATATATATATACGATATTTTCCATATCTACAATTGGCTACGCTACAATTTTGTCACTTAAATGTTTTTTTTTTTTTTTCTAAACATTAAGTAATTGTTTTTAAATCTACACCCATAAAGTTATTACACTTTTCTAGATGAGCAAGAAAGGGGGAAAAGACTCAAAGAGTTCAGTGCTTGCATTTATTGTAAACAAAAGAAAACATACAATGTACAATACATTTCAAGAAGTTAACATTAACAGCAGCCCAATTTTTGGCTTTTGAGCTACAACTGGAGTCATTAAGAAGACACGCCAAACTACGACAGTAAGTGCACAAAACACCATTCTTCTCAAAGAAGTGCAGCTTTTTGACACCATAACAACCGCACAGTGCAGTAGCGAACACAGTGGAAAATAGGCATTGTGCAAATCGAGGGAACTCAGTTTCAGAAACGTCCTTCTCAAGAGGAGTCAATTTCAGTAGTGCTTTTCGTGGACTCAATAACAGACCCCTGCTGTTTTGAAAAAAGTCTTTTCAAGGAGGCCACTTCTGCCGACAGATCCGCAATGCCCTGCTTCAAGTACAAATTCTCAGATTCAGAGTTAGCATATGAGTCGTTTTCAAGGTCAACGGTGAGTTTGTTAGGCAAAGGTCTCGGTGAGTCTGGACAGTGCCGGTATTTGTAGCTAGTTAGGGCCTCCTGGTGATCCTCGTGCCATTCCTTCGGTTGGTGATTCCAGTCCTGAACATTGGTCATCTGGAAGGACATCGGGCTAAGAGATGATTGAATGTACTCAGGTGTAGCACACTGACTCATTTGGTAGCATCTTCTTGCAGACATGTCAATAGGAAAAGAGGACTTTCCAGATGATTCATAATCGGGATCGATTGCCTCCATTTTAATCTGGATGGCCCGAGCTTTGATCCTCAACTTGTGAGGCAAAGCTGAGGCACTGGAATCTGGCACTTTGAGAGTTGACACAATCACGCTCTGTGAATCAGACCTGGTTGGAACTGGACCCTTTGGGACCTGCTGTTCATCCTCTCCATCGGAGGACTTGCTTACGGCCCCATCGTCGCCATCAGATGTTCGTGGCGAATTGCTAGATGATCTAGCGATTTGTAAGTATGGAGATGGCTGGGAGAAGTTCCCGGGAAAAGGACTACTAAGGTAGTTCCTGTAGAGTTCATAAGGACTGATTCTCTCTTTGGAGTATCTGCCAGTTTCCAGGGGTTCTTGTTTGATGCTATCAGGCGATCTGGAAATATTTATTAGGGGGCTCCCCTGGGTAACTGTGCTTGAGTCAGATCCGTCGGACAAGGCGCTGTGAGGTGAGTGCTTGATGACCGAAATGCAGCTGCTGGTCAAACGCGTTGGCTCCAGATCACTTGGGTAAGAATCCTTGGTGGCACTGGGTGACATTAAGTCCTGGTAGAGTGCAGCGGTGGAAGTGGAGATTTTCTGCACCTCCTGAGCATAAGCTGCTGAGCTCACTAGGCCAAACCTGAGTTTAAGTGACAAAAGCTCAGCTTTCAGCGATGCGTTCTCTTCCCCAAGGGCCATAAGCTTGTTCTCCAGAACCATATCATTGAGTCTGCGCTTTTCCCGTGAGCGCTTGGCTGCTTCATTGTTCTTGCGCCTTCTCTCCCAATATAGGTTGTCTTTCTTCTCATCGGGTATGAACTCACGTTTTCGGCGACAGCTAGTGGACTTGGACTTGAAAGGTAGGGTGGACAGTTTGTGGTTAATCAGGTCCCTGTCTGTCCCTTGCAAAGCTACTGCCAGCACCAAGGCGTCCTCTCCACCGTAGGGCCCACTGCATGGGGGCTCTTTCTTAATGGCTTGCATATTACACAATGATGTCATCAAGACTGCATAAGCTCATTAGTCGACTCTGGTTTTAAATAAACATCTCATCGTAGACCAAGTGCAATAAAAGTCATGTGTATCCTCTTCGTGAAGTCAGTTCCAGAGAATTCAGTAGTTTATCTGGAGAGATAAAAACAGACACACATTAAACACATCATCATCTTACAGCATCTGGAGAATTTCTAGATCTTAGGCAATGGTGCTAAACATGTGGCTGATAAAACCACTGTCATTTTCTTGTTCTGCCTGCAAGTCTGTGTCTACTTTACATGCGAGCAGCATGGTGCAACGTGAATAGAAACAATAGAATTTACAATGTTCATTTAGTCTGTATACATCTGATGTGGAGTGACTCTATTTCTGATCAACTCTGAGTGCTGCTGACATGAAGGACAAATTTGTAACAGCCACTTGGCCACATCCACAGTGACAACAGAGATCGACAAAGTAACGCACAACACACCTATCAAAATCACCTGTATAGGCTCTCTTAAAGAAAGGTTACTTTTATAGACGGTATGTTTTAAGTAATTAGGAACTGCATCGTCTCCATGTAAACTTTGTGTAAACTGACATCATGTTTATGCATATTATGTGTTAACTCTATAGGCAGGAGAGGAATGTAAGTGTTCTGGTGTGTAGTGTTTCTTTACAAGTGACACCGGCAACTTGGGAATCATTTTTACAGTTTCAGGTGAGCAGGGATTTTATGACAACATTCTTGTCTGTATAGGAAACTAACTTTTTAATGAAAAATAAATAAAAATCTATGTATCTTGTGTAAATGTAGTCCACCCCAGTGCCCCTGTAAAGTATAGAACCACAGCTTGAGAAACCAAATGTGTGAGTGAACTGTACAAATGAATTATAAACAATTCCTTTGGTTTTTGCAAACCTGTTTGACCCATTAGACTAAAGAATGATTCATTTGTGGTCTGATTGCCAATTCTGATCATAAAAGCATGCAGGTCATGATTGCTAAAATATTCATGAAATATCATCAGGGTTATTTTTAGCAACGCCTTTGTGTTTGATTATATATAGTCACAAACCAAAGGTGACTTCTTGAAAACAAGAGTAAATTAAGTTAAATTCAGTTTTTTTAAGTAAAAATAAAAATGATACATCCTAATATTAAGCAGGGCGAAACGTGCCTGTTAAAACGTAATTTCCAACTATGCTCTGCCCCATTATGTCACCATTTTAAGGCGGGTCGTGATCAAATTAATGCTTTGAAAGCACACACTCACTCTTTCAAAGAGAAAGCGCTATTAAACGTGGCCCTGGTTAAATTCTATTCAATTGTGGAAACCCCTTCGAAGAAACACGTTAATATGTTGACCGGGTTATTTTAGTTATGCGACTTGTGAGAAACAAATGTGAAGACCTTGTCATGGCAATGACCGTGTAGATCAAAGAGCTGAAATTACCTCATTTAACCCCGGCTATGGTCGTAAACTTAAGTTTACCGTTGTAACTTAGCCGTGAGGTCGATCATAACACTATTAACAGATTGTAAACACAGCCGGGCTTGAAGTCGGGCTCCAGTACAGGCGCAGACTAACAGCACAGGGGAACAAAGGAATGCGCGCAGCATCACACGTGGCTGAACAGAGACAAATTAATCAATAAAAGGGCGCTAGAAAAATGCGATCGAAACATCTCTCAACTCGACAAACAAGGAACAGGGTTGTATTATCTCTGCTCTGGTGGTTTACGGCAGCAAATTATTTCTCAAAGTCAAACACGGGGTGCGCGTAATTCAACCGTTCCTGTAACGTAATCTCCAATGAATAAATAGATATGGTAACAAACTTAGTTGTGATGAAGTGATGGGATTACTTTAAAATAACAGCTATATAGGAAAGGCGCACAGGCACCATGCCCTTGTTGTGTTGTTATTTGACAGGCCTTTAATGCATTCACCCCATCCCGACTGAGACCTTCAGGACAGCCTCGTCTGTGCGCGTGAAACATTAACCATACGCATTGTCATTAGAAATATTAGATTAAAAAACAAGTCATTTACGACGTCGTGCCATCGCAGTCTTTTTGGTCAGAAGTGTCCCAGCTTCCGTTATTGTGCAAGCACTGTAAGATGATCAGTCACTATTACACAATAAATGCAAACAAGCGTTATGGAACGTAGACCAAATTAATATTACGCACGTATTATTATGAACGTGTACAATCAAAGCGAGTGCGCGTCACATATCCAGTGTGCCTGCACAATTTTAGACCTGTAAGGTTTTGTAACTGATATAGATATAATTTATTTAACAACTATTTGATTTCTATTTAATTAATTACACAAAGTATACATAGTATATGCATGACCTGAGAGGATGATACACCCACCCAATATGCATACTGGGTCACTGTGCCATCCCGTCTCCCAATCTTATGTTCTGAGATTCATTAAAAACATAACATCATAATAACATCATAAATGTGTATTTTTAAAACACTGTATGAGCAACAACAGCACAGGAGCGCTTAAGTCAAACAGGATATTTCATCACTGATATAATACTACTCAACATAGAAGTACTGCAAATTGACCCCTTGAAAGTTGCTTTACTGTATCAATCTGTTCTAACTCATCTACCGGCTCAAAGAGCCCAACCAAACCCTATCTACTCACAGCAAAAGAAGAAAACATTTACCTCTAGAAACCAAAAGCCCAATTAGATGGAGATCCGGAATAAATAATGCGCGTGAAAACATTCAGAAGTGTTTCATCAGCTGTAATAAAATCCCATCTGGAAATGATACTTGTGTTTCTCCTATGCGTTTTCCTGCCGGAGTGGCTGCTGTTCGTGGATCTGTGTTAGTAGGTCACTACTGAAGTGTATTGGCAGCGCGCTTTGACTGGCACTTCTGGGAACCAATCGAAACGCGGCATCTTCCGATTTGAGCCAATGATTCGCTCCTCGTTATTAGAAGCCTTCTGGCTGGCGCACATAAGCAATGATGACTCCATAAGAATGAACTGTAATATACTCAACATAGCAGAGAGCCTTAAAAATAGATGATGCAAATGTTAGCTAGTCTTTTCTTCTGTTAAGTGCTACCAGCGACTTACTTAAACCCAGATTATAACGAAATGTATTCATGTATTATTAACTATTAAACCATGGCTAATTACTTTAGTGTTTACTTGTAGGAGCTAGCCTATACTATTAGTGAATCTTGATTTTATATATGCTGTATTTATAATTTTATATAATTTAATTATTAGTAGTAATAATTGTTATTATATTAATTATTACTTATTTTTAATTACTTTAAGTCTGGGTGATGTGTATGCTGTTATTACAAAATACCAGACATCAAATAAAGCCTTCTGGTATTCAAAGAAACCGGTTCATGCTAATTTATATAAGTGTTATGCATTATTCTTATTATCCTTTAAATGACAGCGAATCGATTCCCTTTAACCTTTTTTCATCATTACAAAACTCAATGACCTCCGCAAGATTTATTTTCCCCAATAACCAAACCTAGTTTGACTTATAAGTGTTGTGTAACTGCTAATTTACATAATTTATGGCTCTTTAATAGTCAATATGATATAACAGGTGTGGATGTGATGTAACCTAAAACCAAGGAGTTGCACAACGTGGCGCCCAAGATGACCTATATTAAATAATGTGTGCGCGACTGCGCCATCCGGTGGCATAACAATATATAACATTTGAGTGCGCATTCAGAAGCTATTTCATATAACAGTCACACTTCACAATAAGCGTTTCATTAGTAATATTAGATCATGCATTCACTGTCACGATTTAAGAATGAGTAATGAGTAAACATTTATTAATCAAATTAATCATGTATTCATTTTCCTTCAGCTTAGTCCCTTTATTGATCAGGGGTCGCCACAGCGGAATGAACCGCCAACTTATCCACCATATGTTTTACGCAGCAGATGCCCTTCCAGAAGCAAACCAGTACTGGGAAAAACTCATTCACACTCATACACTACGGCCAATTTAGCTTATCCAATTCACCCATAGCGCATGTCTTTGGACTGTGGGGGAAACCAAAGCACCCGGAGGAAACCCACGCGAACACGGGGAGAACATGCAAACTCCACACAGAAATGCCTACTGACCCAGCCGGGACTCGAACCAGCGACCCACTAATTATTTACTAATGCTAATATTAAAATCCATAGTTAATACACTGAGTAAACGTGAACTATGAATGAACGGCTTTATTTCCGTCAACTAATTTTAACAAAGAGGAATAAGTCATTCATTCATTCTATTTTCGGGTTAGTCCCTTTATTAATATGGGGTCACCACAGCGGAATAAACCGCCAACTTATCCAGCATATGTTTTACGCATATGTTTTCCAGCTGCAAAGATGAATAATACTGTAATAAATTCCTTGTTTATTCATGTTAGTAAACACAATAACAAATGGAACCTTATTGCAGAGTGTTACCAATAATACACCCGCAAAAAAACAATATTTAATTTTGCACATGCATTTTGGGAGCAAGCTAGTACACTCTCAGAAATAAAGGTAGGCGAGCTGTCACTGGGGTGGTACCTTTTCAAAAGGTACACGTTTGTACTTAAAGGGTCCATATTGGTACCTCAAAAATATATATATATATATATGTACCTAAAAAATTTAAGAGGAACACTTTTGTACTTTTTAGGTACTAATACGTACACTTGAGGTATTAATATGAACCTTTTAGGTACAAATTTATACCTTTTGGAAAAAAAAAAAGGTATCACCCAGTGACAGCACGCGTACCGTTATTTCTGAGAGTGTAGTAAAAATAAAAGTTTAGCAATGGTTAAAGCATAACACAAAGCACTTGTGCTGAATACCTTTTTATTTAAGAGGTATTATAACTAAAAAAAAATATTCACAGTGCAAGTTAAGTAATTTCTTGAATAAAAAAAACGCAGTTAAGAAATACAATCAGGAACACATTTGTAAAGAGGAACAATAAACGCACTATTTTCTTGCATGGTTTCCATCATGATGAAAAGTACGCAAAGCGTGCGTTATCAACTTTGTAGCGCAGTTTGTGTGGAAGCAGAACTGACTTTTTGGTCTCTCCGTTTGTTTGGATTGCGCCTTCACGCGTGGCTCCTGTCTGTCGCGCGTAATTCTGTGCCAAAGGCAGTGTTTTAGAGCTGCTGTAACTGCGCGTCTGGTTGTTCGGTGCACTTCTGGAGTCTGGCAGGCCAGAGTCGTTTCCATGCGCAAAGCTTGTATTTCTCCAGTAATCTCCGCTGGTGCATGCATTCGTGCCATCACCGTGTCTGCTTACAGGATGATAACCATCCAATAAACTGGTGTGCCGAGAAGCACTTGTATTTGGCACGGGGTATGAAACCAAATCAAAAACCGAATTCAAATGATTTGTTTGATTAAATCTGCAACAACCAGACAACGGGCAATGTTGCATTGGAAGCAAAGTGGCTGGAAAGGACGGATAACATTCATTTGGCAGTCCAAAAGAAAAGCCAGCCGGATGATTTGGAGCAGCGCGGTGGTGATGAACTGCAGAAAGAGCAGCCTTTAGCTTGTCGTTTTCCCGCTGGAGCTCGACGGCGCGCGTCTCCAGAAGATGCTCCTCCATCCTCTTGCGCTGGCGAGACTTTTTCGCCGCTTCGTTATTGCGATTCCGCTTGAGCCAGTAATTACTGTCCTTTAGCTCATCCGGCGTAAATTCTCTTTTCCGTCGCGTGCCAGTGTTCGCGAGGCGTGTTGGCATCGCGTTCAGCTGGTAGGCATCCCGTAAATCACGAATGCAAGCCAGTTCGTCAAGCGCGGAGCAACAAGTACCTGTTGACATCTCAGCAGGCAGGATGAGGGCCAGTATGCAAGTGTAAATTTGTCAAAAAAAAGTAGAGAATATATATTATTTCAGTCCCGCCTTTCTTGGGAAGTGGCGGGAGATTAAGAACACCTACTTTAAAGTCATTGGTTAACATCAACCCGCACACAACGCTCACTTTTGGAGTACATATTAAATATGTTTGTGTTCATTTAATCACATCAAAGCAACATGATCTGTTGTCTGAATTCTGGACGGCAGGAAACTCCACAAGGATCTCGTATGATGTATTACTTTATTGTATCTGCGCGTCGCTGGATGACAAAATGTAGGATTAATGTTTGTTAACATCTTCATAGAAAGCAGGTTTCTGGTTGGAATGACTTTTAAAGTAATACTAATGGCTAAACAAAATCTGCATAAAAATGAGGCATAAGAACATTACACACCAGTTACACTTCTTCAATAAAAACAAATGGCATAAATTACAAATCTTTACAACATTTTTATAAAAGCAACTTCTAAAACTGGACAAATGGGCATCAATGTCTTTTATAGTTCAATTTCATGATGCCTGATCATCATTTACCAGTGCCCTCAAGCAAGAAACCCATTAAACATAAAGGCTCGTTAATGAAGTAAAAGAATTGAACTCTAGTTGTCGATGATGCTGCCATATATGAAGTGGTAACATTAATGAATAACATCCAAAAATATGCTTGAAATGATGTTTGGTGTTGCACAGCAACAGTCAGAACATGCATTCTTCTGAACAGCTTTGCAACAATTTGATTAGAACAACCAGGCCAACAAGAAGTCCATTGTTGTAGACTGTATCACATCATCTAGCGACCCCAGTGCAGAAAGTCTGAACGTTCAATTCTTCATCATAGACTGAAAAAAACTCCAGCTCACAAGCTGAAATCTCGTAGAAAAAATATCTCCAACAGCCTAATGTTCTCATCCATCAGTGGCTGCCGATAACACAAATAAAACCCCATAAATAACACAACATCCACGTGTCACTTACTGGTTTCCCTTCACTTTTTAAACCTGTACATCAGAGAAAAACATCCAAACATTACATAGCGGAGAACCATTCTTCTCATCTGGCTAAAAAATAAGATCGTCTCATGCGTCACAGTTGATTTCATTGTCCTCTGTGTGCGGGCTGTCATTGTCCCCCAGGAGCTCAGTTTCTGGAACCGACAGGTCCTCATGGTGTAGGCCTTTCTGAGACGCCCCATCTGCGAAATCATCCTCCGCTGCCTTCAGGTCTTCATTCATGAGGGCGACCTTATCTGTGCCTGATCCATTTGAAGGTGCTGTGGTCACGTATCCAGTGCTGGTAGAACCGCTGCCGCTGTGGTGCGACCCAGCCTTAGCCACCATCTGCGGGTGCATCTGTTGAGGCGGCATCTGCATGGGGATCTGCATGGGGTAGAAGTTCTGGAGATACGGGTAAGCCGGCATTGGCTGATAGCCATTGACTGGGATGTAGAGTTGAGGTGGCACCATTGGCCGCATCTGGCCTTTCATGGACACAAACTGAGGCTGAGGAAAGGGTGATGACTTCTTGGGACTAACATAGCGGGCATTGCTGATATTACTGACGGGACTCGTGCTGAGGGAGCTGGTTTGAGTGGTGTTGCTTGCTCCTGAGGTCTGAGCGGAGCTGTTGTAGTTGGACAAGCTCTCCCATGTGCGCAGTCGTGCGTGGATGTCTTTAAATCGTGGTCTTCTTGTGGGAAACTCATTCCAGCATTCTAGCATCAGTGTGTAGATCCAGGCTGGACAGTCATCTGGGCAGGAGAGCACTTGTCTGTTGCGTACCATCTCGATCACATCTTGATTCGAGTAGCCACAGTAAGGCTGAAGACCGTAGCTGAAGATCTCCCAAAGCACTACGCCATAGGCCCAGATGTCGGAATCGGTGGAGAACTTCCCATATAGGATGGCTTCAGGGGACATCCAGCGGATTGGGAAAGGACTGGTGCTCATAAGCTTGTAGTAGTCTGCGGAATAGACCTCTCTGAACAACCCGAGGTCCAGGATCTTAACATTGAGCTTATCGCAAACCAGAATGTTTCGAGCGGCCAGATCTTTGTGCACCACATGGTGACTGGAAAGATACTCCATTCCAGCTGCTACCTGTGTGACGATGTGCAGGAAATCGGCCTGCTCCAGTGTGGATTTAACTGTTTTGTCATCATCCGAGCTGCCGACGTCAGAGTGAGGCGAACGCATGACCAGGAACTCGTGGAGATCTCCTTGGCCCGAGTAGCTGAAGATCATGCTCATTGGTTGTTCTTTTGTTATCACTCCTAGAAGGCAGACAATATTGGGATGCTGCAGACGGGAGCGGAGCATCGCCTCATGCCGGAACTCTTCCCGCAGTGGTCCCTCGTCCTTGTCTTTGACCGTCTTTATAGCCACCACCTGGGTCTGTTCTCCTGGAGCTGTACCATAAAGGTGACCTTTGTAGACCTTTCCAAAACGATCCTCTCCAAGCTCTTCCATGAATCGAACTGCCGACAAGTTGAGTTCTCGTAACTTTGCCTAGAAATGAAAGAAAATGAAGTGTTTTAAATCTGCTTTTGATCAGTGTAAAAGGCTAAAAAAGTGTCAAAGTGTACAGTGTCCTGTAATCATATATCGTGATAATTATCGTTGTCAAATTATCGCCCAGCCCTACCTATTCAGAAAGAATTATAATGTTTAACAATTTTATAACCTAATATAATGTAAGATTACCTGATGTTTGTGCTGATTAAGCAGCGGCAGCTCCATCTCCTGACTCGGCGAGGCCGTGAGCTGTCTGCGTGTTGGAGTGTCAACAGACTCCTTCTGTTTGTTGCGGCACATGCAGATCAAGAAGAACAAGCAGGCAAAAACCAGAGGAGTGGCTACACTGGGGATTAAGATGTACAGGAGCTCCTTTTTCATTTTCTCCGGAGGATCTGGTGACCAAAGCAAACAGAAAAAGTCAATACGTTTGCTTAAATTGGAGGAGGGTCCGATCATTAATGCTCTACTACTCACTGCAGGGCTGAATGTCGCAGAGATCCACTCGAACATTCGGGTCCAACGTGAAGCACCACGGGCTCTCCATTTGGCCTCCAGGGTTCCTGCAGAAGTTGTGTCCTCCTCTGAGTTCAGGGTACTCGATAGGGCTCAAGTGATGGCTGTGGGGATACTGCGTGCTCCAGGGCTGACATTGGAACCCGGATTTGGTGACGCTGACCGTGCCTTTGTAGTTGCTGCCGCTTCCGTTGTAACAGCTGTGATTTGGGGGTGAATCTTTAAGAAGGATGGAAAATTAGTCAGGATTTTCTCGCAAAACATGAAGTCAAACAGCATTTTATTTAGCAACAATTTTTATGTTGGACCTGTAATCATTAGTTTTTAAAAGTGTTTGATAATTTATTTATATCCATTTTAAATTTCTACATTTTTAATCAAATATTTGCCCTGAAGTTCTAAAAATGAGAAATATGTTCATATGCAGTTGAAGTCAGAATTATTAGCCCCCTTTGATTTTCTTTTCTTTTTTTAAATATTTCCCAAATAATGTTTAACAGAGCAAGGAAATTTTCACAGTATGTCTGATAATATTTTTTCTTCTGGAGAAAGTCTTATTTCTTTTATTTCGGCTAGAATAAAAGCAGTTTTGAATTTTTTAAAGACCATTTTAAGGTTAAATTATTAGCCCCTTTAAGCTATATTTTTTCGATAGTCTACAGAACAAACCATTATTGTACAATAACTTGACTAATTACCCTAACCTGCCTAGTTAACCTAATTAATCAAGTTAAGCCTTTAAATGTCAATTTAAGCTGAATACTAGTGTCTTGAAAAAATATATAGTAAAATATTATGTGCTGTCATCATGGCAAAGATGAGAAGAAATGTGTTGAAAAAGCTTCTCTTCGTTAAACAGAAATTTCGGGAAAAAATAAACAGCGGGGCTAATAATTCAGGGGGGCTAATAATTCTGACTTCAACTGTATGAATGAGTAAAAAATAAATCCATTACAGAAACAGTACTATATCGTGATCTATATTGTTCTTGGGAAATGAAATGACATATCTAGATATGCGATTTGTCATATCGCCCAACACTATAGGAAGCCATAAATTAGTCTGTATGGATTTACAAGTTTCTGTTGTGTTGAGGTTTGTAGGTTTACCATTGTGGTGAAGACTAAAGTTGTAAAAAACAGTCTGATAATTAGATTACAAATTATATGGGTTAATATACTTAAACGTTTTGAGGCAATAAATGTTCACAAATGTCTTAGTAATCTGAACTTGTCAGGTTTTAAGAAATTAAGAAATGTAATCTTTACCACAAGAGGGCCCTCTTGCTTTAACTGCGATTCATTGAAGCTGCTTGGGAGGCAATTACACCTATTTTCCCCTGAGATCTAAGGGTGTCAGTGAGGCCTTCAAAAAGTCTTTACATTCATAGAAATATTGTGTTGTAGGTCTTAAATAATTTTAAACTTCTCCTAAGTTTCCCATGTCCATGGCAAGCTACCCAATTGTGCCATCCATTATCCATGCAATCACTAACAATCCATCTAATAATAAAAAAAAAATGTTTAAATCGTCACCTTAGAATTATAAGGTTCTATCTGCTTTTTAAATGATTTTGAGATATTGAGCTTCAAAGTTTTTGCATTCCATACATCAAACAATATGCGTGTAACAGTTCTCTATCATACAGTAACATGACAGACACCCTAAATGTACTCTAAATGTAAATTATTAAAGTTCTCTTACATTTGCAAATTGGGAGTAAAAAAAACCACGGTAAATGCAGATAGAACCTTCTAATTCTGAAAAGTGATTTTCCACTTGGAATTATAAGGTTTTATCTGGCAGATCATTCATTGAAGCATTACTTTTCAAGAAATACAATCAAAAAATATATAAGTTGGTGTTGTATCATTATGTTGATGCTTGAGAAAGTAAAATCTTTGCGTTCTATAACATTTATTTTATGTTTTAGGATGGATATTTTTTCTTGTTCAAATTAAGCATACAAGGCTGTGCTAAATATTTTTTTTCCAGTGCAGATGTTAATTTAATCTAGTTAATATGTTAATAATTATAAAATGTTATGCTTTATATGAATTATTGAATTATATTTATTGAATTATATGCCCTATGAATTAAATTAAGTATTGGCCCTTCAAGGCTTAATATTAAATTTAAAGACTTTAAAAGAAACAGACGATGACCAAATGAGTTTAATAAACACTGAAAAGTGTTTCACTGACTATATGTAAACAAATATATTTCACATTCAATATATACATTTTTTAATATTCATTTCTTTTTCAACAATGTAAAATTTAACATTTAACATCTCAATGTCGGCAACGCAGTGGGTAGCACGATCGCCTCACAGCAAGAAGGTCGCTGGTTCGAGCCTTGGTTGGATCAGTTGGCATTTCTGTGTGGAGTTTGCATGTTCTCCCCGTGTTGGTGTGGGTTTCCTCGGGGTGCTCCGGTTTCCCCCACAAGTCCAAAGACATGTGATATAAGTGAATTGGGTAAGCTAAAATTGGCCATAGTGTATGTGTGTTAATGAGTGTGTATGGGTGTTTCCTAGTGATGGGTTGCAGCTGGAAGGGCATCCGCTGCGTAAAATATATGCTGGATAATTCTGCTGTGGCAACCCCAGATTAATAAGGGACTAAGCCGAAAAGAAAATGAATGAATGAATGAATCTCAATGTCAAGAAATGCTTCTAAATCATTATATTTACACACATTTCAATTTAGTGTGGTGCGGCATTATTTAGCCGACTCTGATTTTGTGCGATTTTGTCTTTCTGGTGTTTCCCGCTGTCAATGGGGCAGCCTGGCGAAATGACAAAGAAAGCTGATCCTGATTGGTCCTCGTGTGTGCATTAAAAATGCTGATTGGCTCACAGAAAGAACCGTATAGAGCCAAGCCAGAGTTCCACTTTGTAGATAAAACCTTTTTTGTTTTTTAAATAAAAAGTCTTAAAATGTAAACAACTTATAAAAAAAACATCACATAATGTAAATGAATTGTCATTTAATAAGAATATGTCAATAACTCAATTTTGACAAAAATGTCAGATAGAACCTTATAATACTAAGGTGACAAAAAGTTAAATGTATTAACTATATTTACCAATGTGGTATAATTATCTTCCATACATCCTTCCAATAACATTTTAAAAGGTTCTCTGTATTTATAGCTGGTGAGGACACTGACCTGGACAAACTGTTGCGCATAAGTTTAGTTTGTTATAGTTTTTAAACCTTAAAAAAAGATGCAGAAAAAAAGGAGATGTATATAACTAGAGTTTGCCTGTATTTTGAGACATTATTTAAAATATGTGACTATTAAATAATGAAGCTATATTTTTTTTAATGGTGAAAGTAAAAATCTTGGTCCCACATTATATTAAGAGGCCTTAACTACTATGTGTACTTCACTAAAATTGAAAATACGATGCATTTACTGTGTTAATAATGCATTGCGGAGCACTTCTGGTGCTATTGAAGTGGAATGCGTGTAAGGTTAGGCACAGGATTGATGGTATGGGTAGGTTTAAGGATGTAAGGGATAGTCAACAGTTTAATTATAAATGTAATTACAGAAAATAATTACAGTACAATGTAAAACATGTATTTTTGCAAAAAGTACATTGTAACAAATGATTAATTTCAAAGGAAGTACATATCAGTTAAGGCCACTTAATATACAGTGGAACTAAATTATTTAGCACTGAACATTATAAGAAATCCTTAGCATTTTGCCATGTATAAGTCAGAAATTTCCATCATAATGGTTTTAAGATGATCTTTAAAAGTCTTAAATTTGACTTTTAAAACCCTGGTTTTCTTTGGCTATGAATGAAGCTGATCTGCTGTAGTGTAGATTTGATGAACGTACATTGTGGCGGCAGGCCGATGCGGATGCAGCTAGAGGCGTCGGGTGATCCGGGGTGTGGGAGCAGGCTGCAGACGGGCAGCTCCAGCTGCATGAGGATCAGCGGGTTGGAGCGTGCGATGGTGTATTCCGCATTGCACAGGTCATTCTCCAAAGCCTCGCACTCGTCCCGGCACAGCTGGCGCCGGCGTGGACCTCTCGTGCCCTCCTCACATAATGGGAAGACATAATAGCAGAATGATGGGATGGCAAACTCGGAGCACTGGTCAGAGAGCTGCGTCGAGGTTCCAATCATCGTGAAGGCCGCTGGAGAACAACACAAGAAGGTTGAATAATGAGGAACATGTCTGCGGTCATTTTAAGGAATAACTGATGACAGACCGTTGAATTATTAGTGAGTAATACACGCATGAGGTGGTCATTCAGGCCGGTGTCCTGCAAAGTTTAGTTCCAACCTCAATCAGACACACTTGGGCAAGCTAATCAAGCTTTTACTAGGCTTTCTAGAAACATCCATGCAGGTGTGTTTAGACAAGTTGGAGCTAAAATCTGCAGGACCCCGGCCCTCCAGGACCAAGTTTGGACACCCTTGGTCTAGCACAGGGGTGGGCAAACTCGGTCCTGGAGGGCCGATGTCCTGCACAGTTTTGCTCCAACACTAATCAAACACACCTGCTTATAGATTTCTAGTGATCTTGAAGACACTGATTAGCATGTTCAGGTGTGTTTGATTAGTGTTGGAGCAAAACTGTGCAGGACACCGGCTCTCCAGGACCGAGTTTGCCCACCCCTGGTCTAGCATGTTCAATATTTCTTTACACCATCCATCTATCATATAGAAAGGGTTCCATCACATGGGAGATGTTGACCAATAGGAGCACAGAATCTTTTCTGTATACAGCTTTTGAAATGACTAAATGAAAAAGGACTGTGCTGCTGGGTGGACATGAAATAAAAAAGCATTGTGGAGTTATTGCAAAGTCCTCTTGCCTATATGATGTGTCATTGACTATGTTTACATGGACATCAATAATCGAACTATTTGCCTTAATCTGAATAAGACAATAATATGATTAAGGTGTTTACATGGGTTGCTTTTTGATTGTTCCTTTCATGATCCTGTTTTACATGTTATAGCACATGGATCGATTAACATCATTGCTCCGGAGTTTCATATAATTTCGGGCGTTTCATTTTTAATTCGTTGACTTGAACTGCAGTTTGGCACTTTCACTTTCATTAAGGAACATTTCATGCATGCTCCCGTGACAATTAAGATATTGGATGCGAGTATGAACTGCTGGAAGAGTGTAGTTTTAATAGAATTTGATACCGCACGTCGTATGTGAAAAAACAAAACATCGGCATTTTACGATGCAGGTGTCTGTGAGAATAGTGTCAAACAGCCGTGTGTGTATAGACTATCCTGTCACAAAATGCAGCGAAAGTCCTACACGATGGTAATAGTTTGATTGCAGTGTTTGCATGTCTGTACTGCCCTTTAATAATGCGACTAAAATTAGCATACTCCACATGTCTAAATTCGCTTTCTGTTTAGTTCGTTTATGACCGTAATTGGATTAAATGAATCAAAAATCTCTGTTTACATGGTAGACTCTTAATCAGAGTATTGTCTTGATCACATTAAAATCGGATTATTGGTGTCCATGTAAACATACTCAGTGAGGGACTTCAATGATAGAATAAAAAGATAAATGTTGTCGATTGACAGCCAAGGCTTCAGCAAGCTGATAAGTACTGGAATTAGCATTTAAACAATTCTTCATTATGTTCTCATTCACAATGTGGTGTAGGACATTTTAATGAATGTATCTTTGAAGGTAACCGACTGTCTACTGAAAGTTTTGTTGTCATTTTAATTTGAAGTAGCATTAGCGTTGTGAATACAGGGCTGCTTGTTTACCCCTTCTGCAGCTCCAAATGTGCATCTACGTAAATATGCATGAATCTACTTATAAAAAATGGGAATCTAAATGCATTCCGCTATGTTTTTAGGACACCCTCAGGAGCGCACAATGTAAACCAATGCAAATCCCCCCCAAAAAATCTAACCCTTTATAGTAATATCTTTTGAAAAACATTGTACAAACACTCTGAATAAAATACACTAACCAGTAGATAGATACCTTTACAAATGCTCTTTGTGTGAGTGATCAAGTAATAGATGTTGCCGTGTCTAAATACACAGACTCCATTGTGCTGTAATGACACTTTGCCATTCTCTATTGAACGTTTATTTCTTCACAAAACACATAAATGCATATATATGTCTGAATCTGCTGTTTGTGGGAATATAGACAATTACAGATTACATTTGTAAATTATGCAGCTTCTTGATCCTATAATACGCATTGTAGACCTCATGCAATGATTGACTGCAAAGCAATGTGTAGTTTGGTTCCCATATTTGGTACCAACGACATGTCAAGACATCTGAAACAATGACTGTTGTAACTGACAATAAAATCATGTAGCCTGATTAAGGCTTTCCTCATGTCATCCTTTTGTTTTGTTTTGATTTTTGACAGGTGTAAGTTGTGGAATAGCCAAAATCATTTGGCGTAGTGATTTGAAACTGTAATGTCAGAATCAGAAAGAGCTTTATTGTCAGGTATGTTCACACATACGAGGAATTTGTTTTCGTAACAGAGCTTCTACAGTGCAACAGAATTACAGAGACAGAACAAAAAACAGAAAATAAATATATTTTAAAAAGTAGTGAATGCAATATACAAATTGACAAGTGTATGTACAAGTATATTACTATATACAACATTATATGTGCAGCTGTTATGTGCATGTAAAGTGTGTTGTTAAATAAGTGTATATGTGTATAAAAGTGTATAGCAAGTAGTGATGTTGGTTCCAAGACCATAGACTAATGTGGTCAAGACCATAGACAGTAAAAGATATGGACGTAGTATCCGTGACGTCACCCATAGGTTTCTGAAGAACCCAAAAGAAGCTACCATTAGGCGTGGCCAACCGTCGCCATTTTGTTTGCGACGGTTTTCGATTAAGGTCATAATCTAACTAAACAGAATTTGAATTCAAACATGTGGAGTAAGCTGATTTTAGTCGCATTATTGAAGTGCAGTACAGACATGTAAACACTGCAATCAAACTATTACCGTCATGTAGGACTTTCGCTGCATTTTGTGACAGGAAAGTCTATACACACACGGCTGTTTGACACTATTCCCCAAAAACACCTGCATCGTGAAATGCCGATGTTTTGATTTTTTTCACATACAGCGTGCGGTATCAAATTCACACCGACCAGTGGATACCAAACAAGGGCAAAGAGGCGGAGCGCGAGCGGAGCTACAGAAGCCTCCTTTTATTTTGCTTAGATGGGCTTTTCTATGGGAGAAACACTTAATACTTCATTACATGTGACTCGTTTGTGTTCTGACCACATGTGCTTGGTTGTACACTATATCAATAAAGTGTTTAGTCTTTTAAAAAACACTGTTGTAATACATTGAGCCACTAAACATTGTTCTTATGATGTTTTTCTACTGGAGGAAAACACAAATTACATCCAAATATTTCAGATATAGTCTGTGTTAGTACATGCAAGGCTATTGATGAAATGCAGGCATAACACTGTATGACAACGCTTTAGATGACTGTTCTAGAGCCTACAGCTAATCAATCTTTCCGATTCTTGAGTGCATTACAGGTCTAAAGAAAATTATAAATGATTAATGATTTTAAATAAAACAAATACATTTATAGAGATGGTATAATAAGTATATAATTTCACTCACCTAGGAAACGGAGGCCACGTGAATGGTTTGTGAGCACAATTAAGGGCACACAGCATGCTATAGTATCTGATAATTGTAAGAAATAATTCCTAAAGGCAACTGACTGTGTAAAGCCACATAAAACAACACAAAAATACGATGTATATGCTGAGTTCAGCGGCTAATCAGCTGGAATCAACTGAGGTGAAGTGACGGCGACCAGCGAGACCTAGCTGTCACTCAAGTGGCCACGCTTTTAGTTATGCAGGCTTGATAAAACCTAATATAAAGGAAACGGATGAGTTATAAAAAAATAAATAAATCACACCCTCACAGTTGTCATGAAGGGTAATATTAGCTATATGAACCAAAATCATTCTTTGTACCAGGCTGTAAACACCCTTTTTCTGTTGTAAAGTTGGCCATTTTCCCATTTTCCTCTATTATGGAACCAGGACTAGTGGAATTTCAATGAATTGCAGTTTCAGTTACTTCCGTATTTGCTTCACGAAGGAGAGCGGGAGGTTGCTGCTTGTTCAAGACCTACTTGGAACTACTTTAGCAGTGAGTTTTTATAAACATAATTGAACATCTTTGGATGTTCAGAATCATTAAACTCAGCCCTGTAGTATATATGCAGATATACTGTGCGCATACTCACCAGTGATGCGGTTTTCACTTTCTCCCTGCATCTGTAGAGACTCCACGTAGATGCTCCTGTTGCCAATGAAGCGAGCACAAGCTATACCTCTGTACGGCTGGCAGAAGCCCTTCTCATGAGTTCTGGAAGAAACCAACAGACTGTCAGGACCAATGGGACTTTCTTGAATTGCACACAGCTAATATTAAGAGGTGACTCTATTGGAAATACCTGACATTGCCAGATTTAATTTTTCTGTGATTTATATATTGCAATAATAATGAAATTTATTCAAATGGCTTAAATTGCTCTATTTTGAAAAAATTAATTCATTTTGATTGATTGCGATGATTCTGTAGGAGAGTGAATCATGTATAAAATATAGTAAGCAACTTACAGTAAATACACTGTAAAATGCTATTAGTTACTTAAAAAAAAAAAAAGTTAGTAAACCCATTCCCTTAAAAGCAATAAGTTAACTACTTTTAAGTAAAGTCAACTAATCACTTTAAAAGCAATGGGTTTTCTCACCTTTTTAAGTAAAGCAACCTAAATCACTTTTTTTACGGTGTACAATAGAACAAAGATACAAATTAAATATACAGTAGAGTGCCTTAGGGTTTTCCGTGGAGTCAAACTGTATTCTGCAACAGAAATTGACTAACTTGTATTGAAACTTACAAACGGTATAACTTCTTGTGACTGAATGCTTTAAACCTTCTTGAAATGCACAGTTACAGTATAATCTCAACTCAACATTGCAGATTCTGCATGTATGTGACACATTGCGATATCAATGCTGAAATGATATATTGTGTAGCCCTGATTGACTCACTTTTTTACATGACTAAATGAATAAAATGATTTTCACTTAAGAACCCAGACTTGCTTAAACTTGAACTGCAAGACTACACGACTAAGAAAGCGACAACTACAATGACTATTACTACAATAACTACTACTACGGTGACTACTACGACTATGACGACTACTACAACTATTACTACAATGACGACTACTAGTACAATGGCGACGACTACTACTACTACTACGACTATAGCGACTACTACTAATACTACTACTACTACGACGACGATGACTATTAATAAAACTACGACGGCTACTACGATGACTACTACTTTGACCACGACTACTACTATTACGACGACTACTACAACTATGATGACTACGACTACTACGATGACGACTATTACGACGACAATTACTATTACGATGATGACGACTACTACTACTACGACGACTACTACAACTATGATGACTACGACTACTACTACTACTAGGACAATTGTGACTACTACTAAAACTACGACGACGACTACGATGACTACTACTACGATGACCACTATGATGACTATGACTATGGCGACTACTACAACGACGACTACGGTGATGACTACTACGACGACTACTACTACTACGACGACTACTACGACCGTTACTATGACTATGATGAATGCGACTACTACAACGGCGACTACTACTATGACAAAGACTACTACTACTAATACTTATTCTAATACTGCTACTACTACTACTACTAATAATAATAATAATACAAAAGGGGGAGAATCTCAACAAGGTCATTTGTTTTGAAATATAAACACCTCAAAATTGACCATATTCATAAAAACACCATCCAGACAAATCAACTACCTTAAGCATCATTCTGCACTAAACAAAAATACCAATTTAGATAACCTGTTAATTTAACTAAACAGAATAATGCTTAAAATGGCATTCTTCTTTATACAAAAAAAATGTTTTTAAATATAGGCTTATAGCCATAAGGCTACCAATAGACAACAATAATAATAATAACTTGAATTCGTGTTGCCTTTTTCAATTTCTAATAATAGTGTTTTAATGTCAAACTAGATGTTAAAGTTTTAGGACAAACTTTATGGTGGCTTCAGAAATCCTGTTGGAAGTAGTTCATTTAGTTTGAAAAAGTATCAAAATGGATTAAAGAATGTTTAAGATCCCTGCAGTAAACAATGTAACCCCTTTAAAGACTAAAGCAAGACAGTAAAAAGCTTTAAAGTTTATCACTGTGTCTGTGGTTGGTAATAGTATGATTCTAGCATGAATTAGCATGATTCTAATGAGTTTGAGCAGCACACAGTGGTGTTTCTTTAAGGGATGAATCTTCAGGGTTTAAATGAACAAATCAGTTCAGTGGTTCAATGAGCCAATTGTGCATCATGCAGTCACTTGACCATGACTCAATTTTTAGGAAAGTGAATCATCACCAGTTGTTGGTTTTATTTTTACAAACTGAAATAAATGTAGATTTTTTTTCTTTATTATTTCATATTTCTATATTAAAATGTAGAAGTTACTCCAAAAGTGATTTGTATGTTTATGTATATTTAAGCAATGCATGACATTCGCTGTAGTTAATGTATCATACTTGTTCAAACTTGCATAACTTTTTCAAACGTTAATATTTAACATTCTTCTCCTGCGATCTGAGACTTGAATCAGGCTTGATGTTAGGCACTTGTGATTTGAACTGACTCTTCTGCTGATATTTAGTAACACAGCAGTATACTGGCCATTAACATTTCCATTTACCATTAAGGTCAGAAGGTCTACATTTGGTGCGTTTAATACTTTTAACTTAAGTATTTTTCAAGGATGGAAGTATGTGCGGAAATTATATTTCCATCTACGCTGCCCAATCCATAACCTTTTCCGATACTAACATTAAATGCAAATATGTTGCTGGGCTCAGCAGAAAGACCACAGCAAAAAAGCATTAAGGGACTTCTCTGGCATTTCGTGACCTCTTGTTCACGAGTCCTGAAATGTAGGTGCTCACTTGGAGCCAAAACAATTCAAAAGTCTAGATGACTTGAACCGCCGTGGACTGCGGTTTGGGTGTTATGATTGGAGCGCTTCTGAAGACGTTTCAATGGTTGTTTATTATGCTACCTTTGGGCTTTGCTGTTTCTCTCATCATAACCCGAATCTGAAGTGACCAAAATCAGTTGGATTTGCTGCTCAGGATATATCCATCTCTGCTGTTTATGCCGTTACCAACTGGATAAAAGTGGTCTATTCTGGCAAAACTCTAATGGCTGATGACTCAGGAGCTTTTTGGAATAGGATTCTGAACGCTTTTTAACATGATGCCTAATTTTTTTTGTTTCCATAACAGACACATTTGTTTTAGTTGAACAGTACATTGAATTGATGATGCACAACAGCAATGTTTTCCAGAGCTAAAATATAATACTCTGTAAAGGCTCTGATCCAAAAGAGAGTCTCATGTCTGCCTATTAAGGCAGAATCCTAAGTGAAACTGAGCCTTTATATGCGATGGATCAGGAACAAACACAACTCTCACTGAAAATGTTCTTAGGCTCTTGCCAAGACACTCAAAACGTTTAGTAAAACTTAAATTACAGATACATTTTCTGTGTGTATATATAAAAACTTCCCCTTTTGAAAATGTTTGATCAATGGATGGATGGATAGTGATATGGATGTATGTATGGATAGCGATGGATAGCGATACGGATGGATGGATAGCGATGGATAGCGATATGGATGGATGGAAAGCGATGGATAGCGATACGGATGGATGGATGGATGGATGGATGGATGGATGGATGGATGGATGGATGGATGGATGGATGGATGGATGGATGGATGGATGGATGGATGGATGGATGGATGGATGGATGGATGGATGGATGGATGGATGGATGGATGGATGGATGGATGGATGGATGGATGGCAATGGATAGCAATATGGATGGATGGATAGCGATATGGATGGATGGATAGTGATGGATATCGTTATGGATGGATGGGTAAATAGTGATATGGATGGATGGAAAATGGAAAATGTACTGGAAATTTTCTATCAGCACATTATGCCAGTTGCATACCGCATTAAATTCAAAATACTCCTCCTTGCATTTAGATCCCTAAATAGCCTAGCTCCCTCTTATCTTTGCAACATGCTTGTCCCTTACACCCCAACTCGCTCATTACCTTCCGCTGACTCTGGCCTTCTTGCTGTCCCTCGGTACCGCCTTTCTTCAATGGGGGGCAGATCATTTAGGCCCTGTTTACACTAGTACGATTAGTTTTAAAACGGCGTTTTAGAATGAAAACGATCCGCATCCACACTAGCGTTTTACCCAGCGTTTCTGAACAACTCTGCGTCCACATTAAAACGGTGAAAACGCACATCATGTGATCACACACATACACTCTCTGGCACGCACTGCAGTGTACTTTGAGCACACACCCACACAAGAGCTGTGCACGTCGGACTGTTCATCACGGATCTACCGCTGGATCTAATCTCACTATA
Organism: Danio kyathit; assembly: GCA_903798195.1. Taxonomy (NCBI): domain Eukaryota; kingdom Metazoa; phylum Chordata; class Actinopteri; order Cypriniformes; family Danionidae; genus Danio; species Danio kyathit. The sequence continues at coordinate 7,753,906 of LR812528.1, read as the reverse complement.
TTTGTTAAACGTAATATTTATTTCATCTTGCTGTCTATATCTAACTACATATTCCCCGACTTTGGTCTTTTGAATCTATTACTAGTTCTTAGGTAACGTGTTTTGGCTGAGCGCAAAGATAAGTTAGGTTAATATATTAATTAATGTAACCGCGGACACCGATTCTGCACATCTGACTGATTGTTTGCCTTTATTTTCTCTTTTGTATAAACTTATTGCTTGTTATACTTTTATAATGGCCAATATTGATCATTAAAACGGATATTCAATGAAAGAGAGGGTATGTTTCGTGTTTTCATTGAATATGAAAGGAGGCCGTTCTCTTATATACTCTGTTTTGTTATAAATATGCATGAAGATGATGGTCATATCATGCAGCTACACGACGCCTCAACATTTTTAGTGTCTGTTAAGTTAATATCATAATAAAAATAGGCACATCATGTTTTCATTTTATTGTCAAGATAGTGAAACAGCATAGCCAGGGTGATGTGAATGACTTTATAAAGTACACACTCGGGAGTTTGTTTTCCATATCAAACTTGCGAAGTCTGAACAGAGAGGATGTAAGACTGAACTGTGTAAAGGCTACTTAATATTGAGGAAAAAGCCCCAATCAGATTGGCGAATGTCTGCAGCCCCGCCTCCGTTTTCAGATGTCTCCGTTTTCCCCCCATCTACACTGAGACGGAGCAGCAGCGTTTTAGAATGAAATCGGCCTCTCCAGCGTTTCCAAAACGCTCCGTTTTCGGGGCTCGGAAACTCCGGCGTAGTGTGGACGGATGGCGTAACCATAGCAAAACTTATGCTTTTTAAAACTAAAACGTATTAGTGTAAATGGGGCCTTGGTTTTATTGCACCCAAACTCTGGAACTCTCTACCACGCTCACTCCGTTCTGCTAATAATATCTCTGAATTCAAATCTTTACTCAAAACTCACTCATTTTCTGAATGCTTCACTTCTGATCTGCGAAACTGACCACTTTATCTGATCCACCTGCACTCTGCTTATTTGTCTCTTAGGTCTTGTTTTTGTATAGGTCCAGTTTGTTATATTTGACTTCCTGTATGTTTGTGTATCTAATGCTGCCTCTACATTTATCTGCTTGTACTATCTCCTTTTGTCACATTCTTTGTAAAGAAGCTCTAGAAAGGCGCTATATATATATATAAAAAAAAAATATTATTATTATTATTATGCATTTTCTAACAGATTATTATTATTATTATTTTTATGATTATTATGAAAATTATTCACTTACAGAATAAGTCAAATTTGATGGGGCAAATATAGCACAAACATTTAGAGAAATGCTAGATTTCATTTCTGCAGTGAACCAAAAATCTGTGGACACTAAATGACCTGCCAGAGGAAAATGTAGTAAAATGTGACATTGTTTACAAGCTGTTTACAAGATGTTTCCACTGTTGAAACACTCATTGGATTCAAGAGATGTAAACAGTTCGGAAAAAGAATGTTTTCAAAACGGCTTTCTGTGCTACAGGGTAATCAGTCTGACTATGTGACATACATGTGAGGCTGAAATGGATGGCCCCGCGAGTCCTTGAACTATTGGGGAACAACTGTGTCCGGAATTGCATACCAGATGTAGTTTGAAACTTGCTTCATAAATGTTGATAAAGCAGATTTTAAAAGGCATGAATGTGGTGTTATTCCCGAATCTTTTACCATGGCCTTATGGGACAGTTAAAGTCACAGTATGTAGTTTTGCCACTAGAGGGAGCGTATTCACAACAAACAAAGGTGTAGTTTGATGACGGCTTGACTGAGTGTGAAATCATTGGAGTTGTGGTCTTCATTACAGCTTACAGGGCTCCTGCAGAAGTCTTGTTCATGAATGAGTAGGACCGGGCGATATGACTTTTTTGTAAAAAATCCCCAATAAAAGAAAAGAAAAGAAAATAGAATTACGATTTAAATTGATCTCCCCCATTCAGAGGTATATTCATTTTTATTTAGCAATATATCAGCTCATATTAATTAATCACGCTAGGCTAATGGGTTACCTTTTAATTGCTTTTATTTGCATCTGAGTGAGATTTGTCAGTGTTGATATTTACAGTAATGAATGTCTTTGCGGCTGGGTCAAGTAATTTTTCCAGTAATGGCAACGTTGGATTACAACATCAGATTGGCAACAGTTCCTTTCATATGCACATCTTCTCCATCAATTGTCCTAACCATTACTTCTCTCACCATGAGAGACAACGTGTGGCATGACGTGAGCTGGTTTAAATGCACATCTTACAGTAAATGCGTGACTGAGAGCCGTTTATGTTTTAGCCGTTTATATATTTTTATGCCATCTTTTGGCAGTTGTGTTTGTGCAGCCATGTTATTTTACATTTCATAAAGCGCAACACTTCTCAGAGTTCTTCCCGGCTCACTGCCCTATTGTTCGTATGTTTCTATGGAAAAAGTGGAAACCCAGTGGGGAGCGTCACGTGTTGGAGTGAAAAGCGATTTCCATTCAAACAAATCGATGTAAACCACACACTTGAGGTAATCGATAAAATAGATTTATCTCACAACCTCACGAATGAGCTGAAGTACTCAACACTTATTATCATGGTAGTGTACAACAGAGTAAAGGCCAGCTCACACTGTGCAATTTTTTATAATCCTGAACGATTGTATCATGTCAGACTGCACGAACATGGCTCCCATGTCATACTGTATGATCTCAGCTGTCATAAAGTCAGACTGAACGACAATGAAGATGCGCCAAACACGAAAGAAAACTCCCCCGGAGTTTGACGTCATCCACCCATACACTTTCACTATCCCGTGTTCTGAAATGATTCCTCACAGCAAACGTAAACAATCTGTAGCGGGAATTTAGCACACGGCGTGTCTCAATAATAAAACCAGGAAGAAAGAACAGTTTTGACATTTCCCTGCGTTCATTTGAATTGTTGCATGGACTGCGTCATCAAATTCGGAGCTCCTATTGGTTCATGGATTGACGCTCAACGCAGCTGTTGTCACACTGCAGGAAAGTGTCTGAAATCTTCTGCCAGAACTTCATCAGAGGGAAAATCTGATCGCAACGGGCACTAAGCGGCTGTCTGTGAACATGTCAAACCAACGATCAAAGACCACAGATTTTAGCCTAGAATTTCAGGAATCTTTTAGGATTTGCCAAATTTGTCTCATGACAAAATCGTGCTGAAATCTCTCAGTGTGAGCAGGGCTTAAGGCTGAAAGTCAGCCAAGCAAAACAAGAGAGATGAAGCAATTGCTGACGAAAGCAGCGGAGCTTTTATTATGCCACAGTCCACCGCTTCCTGTTCTGCTCATGATCACATAGAGAAGCAACGCTTTTATCATACTAAGTGATTCTATGTGAACTAATTTCGTGAGGAGCACATGATATGATCGACTACAGCTGATCCATATCACTAATCATTAGCTAGCCTATCAGATAATTCTAAAACTATATAAATATCCTGCCTAAACTTCATTCCCTATCTTCATTTTTGGAAACCCCCCTCCCCTTCCCTTCTTCCTCCTCCTCATTCTATGATTGGGCGACACGGCGGCTCAGTGGCTAGCGCTACTGCCTCACAACAGGAGGGCCAAAAGGTTCAAGTTCTAATTGAGCCAGTCGGCACTCCCTGCGTGGAGTTTGCATGTTCTCCCCGTGTTCGCGTGGGGTTTTCCCCGGGTCCTCCGGTTTCCTCCCACAATCTAAAAACATGCACATAAACAAATTGTAATAACAGTCACAACACTTAACAAATATATACTGAATCAATCAGAACCAACATACTAGCCAAAGCATAATCGGGGGCACTCGAGAAATACCTGATCCCGTATCCCTCCTAATGCTCACTGACCAGGCGGGAACCTTAAGCTCATCTATCTCCGAGCTCAGGGTTCTCTCCCGGGACAGCATGCCAAACCTGCTATCATAGTCGAGCATTATCTAAGTGTGAACACTTCAACACTATTTCAACACTTGAAATACATTTTAGAGTTATGTTAAAATGCTGATCTGGATCTGAACATTCTTCAAATCATTTACAATAATGTAAATAAGTCAGCAAAATATTTAACGCTGTTCTAGTGCTTTTTAGAAATTTAATGAAAAAAAGTAACATATTGGCCCAATCCCAATTCTACTGTTCAGCCCTCTCAATTCTCTTTAGCTTGAAGGCGTAGGGCTAAGGGGAAAGGGTAGATACCCCTTTGAACGAAGATTTTTCAGAACCACACTCGAAACCAAGGGGTAAGAAAATTTCCCAGAATACACCAGCCACAGCGGCAGGATAGCAGCACCCGGAAGTAAGGAGATCCACAAATTAGTATTTTTTGTCATTATTATGAATTTTTACAACAAACTGCGTTTTTGTTTTACTGTCACACTAAATTTTGCTATCTATAATCCCTAATAATAACTCTTGTATAGCAGTCCCACAACATTCTGACACTCGATGACACTCGAATACCCTGTCAGAAAAGTCTAGTGGCTGGGAATGAGCTTTTTACGGTGTCTGCTATAATGTTAGCGTTGTTTTGGTGTGATTATATAGATGAATATGGCCACTGTGTAAATGTGCAGTATAGTTACTATATTATTTCCCCATTATATTGTTAAGATAACATAATATATGCCCTTCAGTGACTTCCTGAAGATTAAAACAAAAAAGAACGCAACTGGAATAACTACAGCAGTCGCGATCGTCTGATCTCATATGAAGGAAGAGATTGTGATGACATTTGATGACGTGTGCAGGTGCTGTAGTGCTGTCTCATTTCTTAGGGGTAAATTTTGAAGCCCTTCCCTTTCACACTTGCTTTTAAGGGCCAAAGGGAAAGTGGAAGGGGTAAGGGTACAAAAATAGAATTGGGATTGGGCCATTATACCTTTAAAATATTCATTATAAGCTTATTTCAGAATTTCACCAAAAGTTTTAGGCCTCATGGGTAAGTTTTGTCTACTATTTTATAAATATTATGAATTCAGACACAATATATGGCTCATGTACCTTTTATTGGCCTACTATATGGTAAAGTCAGACACAGGGTAAGTCTAATTATTATAATACCATTAATTAATAATAACACCTTTTCTGAAAGTCCTGCATTGGTGTCAATATGTAACATGATCAGACACAAACCACACAGAGCTGTGCAGAAAATAACACTTCACTCATCAGCCTGGGACGTTTTCAGTCTGACATTTAATAGATCTCCAATCATACTTTTCAAAAGGGTTATAAATTGCACAGCTGCTCCCAAAATTCCTATGGTGAAAGCTGTGAATGGACGTAGTGTGGAGCTGTGCTAAATAACTGCTCTCAAAGAGAATTTCGCACTATTCGCTTTTCATTTCGCTCCCAACTGTGGCATATTGCCAGCGCACCCATCAATGGACTAAACTTCTCGTACGTCCAGCCTCAATATCACATATGGTTACAATTTCAGCGCAGTTTGGATTGAGCGAGGAATTTTCTCTCTAATGTTCGAGGACTCCAGCATAACAAGTTTCAGATTAACTGCCTAGTGTTTTTTTGAAATATTACATAAGAGACAAAAAAAAACAGCTTGCTTTCTTTAATTCTTGCTGTGTTTTTTCCATTTAAAGTTTACGAAAAATGGAAACTAGTTTTGCACAAAAGTGTGTATTCTCAGGATGATACATTTAAACATCATTCTGACGCACCTCACACATCTATCAGCAATAAAGACAATGAGGCTGCCAAGCTGTAAGCAACTCAAATGAAGAGTTATGATTCTCATGCTCATCTGTAACCATTTACTGTATGTAGACTAACACAATACTCTCTTTATCAAATGCTGTACTATTGTACATGTGGTCTAAATACTTCTCATTGCTTTTAAACTTGGATAACCTTCTTTTACAGTTGAAGTCAGAATTATTAGCCCCCCTGAATTATTAGCCCCCCTGTTTATTTTTTCCCCCAATTTCTGTTTAACGGAGAGAAGATTTTTTCAACACATTTCTAATCATAATAGTTTTAATAACTCATCTCTAATAACTGATTTATTTTATCTTTGCCATGATGACAGTAAATAATATTTTACTAGATATTTTTCAAGACACTTCTATACAGCTTAAAGAGACATTTAAAGGCTTAACTAGGTTAATTAGGTTAACAGGCAGGTTAGGGTAATTAGGCAAGTTATTGTATAACGATGGTTTATTCTGTAGACTATCGAAAAAATATAGCTTAAAGGGGCTAATAATTTTGTCCCTAAAATGGCTTTTAAAAAACTAAAAACTGCTTTTATTCTTGCTGAAATAAAACAATTAAGACTTTCTCCAAAAGACAAAATATTATCAGACATACTGTGAAAATTTTCTTGCTCTGTTAAATATCATTTTGGAAATATTTAAAAAAGAAAAAAAAAAAATCAAAGGGGGGCTAATGGTTCTGACTTCAACTGTATATGACTTTAACCACCGATAATCCTTGTCATCCCACAGAATAAATGCATTTTAGGATAAATTTATTCAAGATAAATTCAAAAAAACACAGAACAAGGAAAACTAATGGGGAGCACTTTTTTGGCAGGACATGTTGTTCAACTTGTATTTAAATCAGTGTGTGGATTATACATTCCTGAAAGTCGTCATTAGAATTATATTTCCCAATTTATTAGCCAAATACTGCTACATATTGCTTAGTAGTTTGTGTAATACAAATGCATGCTTCAGTGAATTAAAATATATTTAATATATTTAATATATTTAATTTAATTACATTTCATTTATTTGTAACTGATTAACTGATTTAAGTTTTAAATGTTTTGAGAAATAATGAGTGGATTCTGACAGAGTAACCTCTAATGGGTTACTCAATAGACATATCAGATCAAAGGTAGCATAGATTATCATCAGAGATGGGAGGTAACGAAGTACAAATACTTCATTACTGTACTTAAGTAGGTTTTTCTGGTATCAGTATTTACTCCACTATTTATTTTTTTGGCCACTTCTTACTTTTACTCCTTACATTTTACACAAATATCTGTACTTTCTACTCCTTACATTTTTAAATCGAACTTGTTACCTTCATTTTAATGCGTTTTGTGGCACGTTCTATATTATTTCTTGTCATTGCGCAATTTGAACGCTTTTTAATCAATGTGTTTTGTCTTTTTTGTGTTGCAGTGCGCTTTTTTAACCTCTGACCACGCACTGCAAGTAGGCTTGTTTATTAAGCTTACCATGGGAAGAGCAAGAATGGCAAACGTGACTGATGTCATGTTTATACCAGGTAATAAGATGTAAAACATATAAAAACTAAATGGACCGGGTGCTTTTTAAAATGAATGACGGTGAAACCTTCTGAATCAAATCAGCAGGATACCCTTCTGGATCTTTCACTTACTTCGAAGACACTACTGACTACGCTTACATGGACATCTGTAATCTAGTTATTTGCCTTAATAGACAATAATATAATTAAGGTGTTTATTTGAAGTGCTTTCATGTATGCCGAGTTCAGACTACATGATTTTAGCCCTGATTTTGACTCGCCGACAGGTTTTGAGAAATCGCAGACAAATGCCTGAAATTACACAGTATGAACTATCAAGGACGCATTCTGAGAGAATTGCCGATTGTGTTCTGATTAAAAATAACATTGGTTATTACCTACAGCCAATGAGAAAGCAGCATCCACTAGTATGACTATCTGCAGGCCAGCGGGAGTTTGGGGAGAAGTTCTCATCTGAGAAATATCGTTAAGTTACGAGATATGCCATCCATCTCAGACGCAGAAAAGCTAGTTCATGCTTTTATGACTTCCAGGCTGGATTACTGTAATGCTCTGTTTGCTGGTTGCCCAGCATCCTCTATTAACAAACTTCAGCTAGTACAAAATGCAGATGTCAGAGTTCTTACCAGGTCTAGAAAATATGTTCATATCACCCTAATTTTATCCTCCTTACACTGGCTGTCTGTTAGGTTTCGTATTGAGTTTAAAATATTACTCCTTACCTATAAAGCTTTAAATAATCTAGCTCCTGTATATCTAACCAACCTCCTGTCTCGCTACAACCCAACCCGCTCTTTGCGATCTCAAAACTCAGAACTTCTGGTAGTACCTAGAATAGCAAAGTCGAGTAAAGGAGGTCGAGCCTTCTCAATTATGGCTCCTAAACTCTGGAATAGCCTTCCTAATAAGGGACAGCCAAGACTTCGCTGACGTCCAGCGTTCTCCAGCCTCCGGCACCTAGACTGCAGCTCTGCACAAGACGTTTGGCCAAAGGAGAAATGGTCGTGCCCAACTGAGCCTGGTTTCTCTCAAGGTTTTTATCCTTCACTTTCGACACTTGGTGAAGTTTATTTCCCTCGCTGCTGTCACCACTGGCTTGCATGGTTTGGGACTTGTAGAGCTGCGCATCGATGGATTTGCTCTTCAGTGTTTGGACTCTCAGCAGTGAATATTAAACCACACTGAACTAAGCTAAACTAAACTGACATTTTCAATTCACTATAATCTTCTATGTGAAGCTGCTTGAACACAATCCACATTGTAAAAGCGCTATACAAATAAAGATGAATTGAATTGAATTGAAAGTTAAAAGAGTTTGGTCTATTTGGACCCAAGAAATGGAGGAAAAACTAGTGGAAATTTGGCAGGAGCACCTGTGTCTGTTTGGCGTGTCATCTGAGAAATACCACCAGGTCAAAAAAGAAAAAAAAAGGTTAAGAGAAATTGCTAATTCCCTTCAAAACCCAGGTGAGCAAAATAAGTGAATTTTCTACCCCACTAAAGGCTTCTTTCTCATTATGTAGTTAATAACAAAATATATACTACGTGACCGCACATTATTTCCATGTCACTTCTCGTGTGTGTTTGGTTGTGAGATGTAGTTTGCGGACTGAGACAAAGTTGTCGGCGATTCTCCTATTGTAAAGTCATACAGTGTGAAACCCCCTGTCACCGATCCATCTTGCGGTGTAAACACAGCCGCGATGGAATGCTACCCCAGATAGTCATGCAGTGTGAAAACATCTCTGACACGACTATTTTGAAAATGGTGCAGTCTGAACTCGGCATTAGTCAACAGTCATCTTGAATATCTTGCTAAATCTGCATTGGAGAATCTTTCAGTCTTGCTCGTATGAAGAAAAAAATCTGCCATAAAATGGCAAATGTGACCACACATTTATAGCATTGCTCTACAATATGTCAGTTTGTGGAAACGAAGGCAGAATCAGTTTAACATGAGCGCTGCCCTAAAAACATCCCCGCAGACATTGTACCATTTATTTAACCTGGAAAAGGAACCATTAGGCCCTGCCACAAAATTCCCCCAACTGAAGGTGGCTGCCAGCTCTCTCTTCGGCTCTTAGGGAAGTTAAGTCAGATGCTGGTTCATGCCAGAATTCAGTTCTGTGCTTTTGGAAATCAGGTCATGCTTTTATTTCCACGAATCAACCAAAGATTTTTATAATGTTGAGTTACAGTTCAGGACAGATTAATTACCAAGAGAAAAGTTCGAGAAAGAGAAAAGGCCAAAGTATACCTTGTGCAAACCAGACGCAATACACATTTTGCCATTGGACCTGCAGCACAGACTGTAAAAAAGATGAACAATGTGTTTTGTCTTCCTTTAGTAGTCTAATCATAAGGGGGTGTTGTATCAAATTCCCACCCATCCAACTACATAAAGCATTTTGATACCCGAATGCAAGACTTACAATACTCCTTATTTGCATCATTGTTCACTTGTACAGTATTTGTGTGCGCTATTGTTTTTTTTTATTGCTTTTATTTTATTTATGACTGATTACTGGTCTGAAATGTAGTTTATATTAGTTATATGTTGTAAGTTTTTTGAAGCAATAATTTAATAATAAAATAATAAATAGTTGTACAAATGATAGCAATATTTCACCTTGCTTACGGTACTGTAAATAGGGAAGGACTGAAGTGCAAAGATCTGTGCCGAAACCAAAAATTATGGATTATGGAAATTAGCCAAAAATCTAAACTGAAAATGATTGGTAATTATTATTTATTATTTATTATTTTCATAAATATTTAAAATTAACAATTTTGTAAGACTTTTTAAATTTAAGTCAATTTCTTAAATTATACTAATAAAAATAAACAAGCCAATAAAATAACAACATTTTATTGACAGTACAATTTTAGGCTCATTTTACCAGTGTTGTCATGACTGAATAAAAATGTCCAATCTGTGTGTTATTTGAATAGAATTAGCTTTTTTCCGGTGAGAATACGCAGTACATGCATAGATAAGTATACAGGTACATCAGCAGAATATCCACAGAGCAGACTAGAGCTATTTTGAACTTTGACCATTGCGTGCACAATCTAACAAACTGTGGGCTCTTGAGCTTTGGTCAGCGTGACACCTGCACAGCACAAGCCATTGAAATAAATGGGTTTCATGGTGCAACAAATAGTGTGCGTCCAGTGTGAAACCTGCTTCACACCGCGCAGGGACTACGGCTGGTGGGAGAGTGAAACAACTAGACTGAACACTGACGACACGGTCTGTTGTTCTCTTTCAAAACTGAAAATTCAGTGCATCCCTAATTGTATCATGACCCCTCAATCATGATCTGAATATTACTGCCTGATTCTTTTGCCAATACACACACCTCTTTTCACAGAAAAGACAGAATGTAAATAAAAACAGAGATGCTATATAAACAACAACGATATACTAAGATGACAAAAACAAAAGGTGTCAGCGTTTATATTGCACTGTATAAAAATGGCTCCAATTTCAACATTAAAAAACTGTAAAAATGCTGTTTCGTAAGTTTTCTTAATATATATATATATATATATATATATATATATATATATATATATATATATATATATATATATATATATATATGTGCAGTGAATAACCATTAATTGACTTTCTCAGAATTCCCTGCATCACACTTCACCTTTTATCCTTGTGTTGACAATACTATGGTTCTTTTTAGTTTTTTTTTCCTCATCAGTAGGCCCACACGGAATCTACGTGCGCAGAATTCCGCAGTTTTTCCGCAGATTTCCGCAGATTTTTAGCCTATCATTAATTCTGTTTATTTACTTGAGTAAATGTGTGTAAATCTGAATTTATTCAGTTTTTAAATTACACATACTTCACATAATAAGGTTTTAGTTATGAGACTCCCAAAATAATTCCACAGAAATCCGCAGATTTTTACCAAAATTCTCCGCAGAAATAGCAAAAAACGTCTGCAGATTCCGTCTGGCCCTACTCATCAGTTATACACATTACAGTTTTTTATGTTTTTTGAAGTATAATGTTGATTAATAATGCTCATTCCATCACTTTAATTTCATGTCTTTTATCATAATGGGGTTTCGTAGTTGTGTATGTTTCTCTGCTTGTGGGAAAAACTCTTTAATATTAGCATTATAGGATTTCTCATAACCATGTGATTTTGTTTATGTCACAAAGGTTATTATGCGTAGATGTTAACTCAAAACACTGGTGTATTAACACTATAAATTAATGAAATACAGCTGTTTATCGTCAAAAATAGCCATTTATTTTAAAGTTTGTACTTTATTTTTTATGGTAAAATACTGGCAACCACAGCTTCCGGTTTTTACTGTAAATTTTATGGGTTTTTTAATAAGTACAAAAACATTTGCATTGCTCATGACTTCTGATGCTAAAGTATCACCTCGTGTTTCAGAATATTTACCTGACACGTTATTCCAACATTTACATACATCATTTATAGGGGTCTCAAAATTAATTGTTTCTTCGGTGCACCGCGATGCAGACGCGGACAATTCGGTATCGGTTCAGTAATAATCATAACTGGTTATTGTGTACTGACGTCATTTATCTCATATGCACTATGTCGGCGTAGCTTACTATGGCGAGGGAGGCGAGCGCGAGTGTTTACAACACTCCAACTACTTAAAAACGCAGAAGCTGTGCACAATTTCACTGTCTTTCACTTGTCTTTCACTGACACTTACAGCAGAAGCACTATTTCACTGAGATTGAGAGAATGAAAGTAAACTCCATTTCTCTCTTTCTCTTACTGTGGCCCATTTGACCGGCTGGCGTGACTTTTCCTCTCCTCTCGGCTGTTACAGCGATACTTCTGGATACAGATATGAGCGCCCGAGTTTTCTCCACCGCATTTATCATGGATCAGCTGTGATCGACGCTGCAGTGTTGCCAGATGTAGCTGACTGATTCCAGCCCAAAAACTATCCAAAACTCGCAGAAATGCCTATCCAAATCCGCCCAATCTGGCAACACTGCGCCACTGCCGTTTATCAGTGTCACTAATTGGTGAACAGCGCCTGTAAAGTAAAATCTAAAACTGTGTATGGTAAGCATCGTCAATGCACCGAGATATTGAATTGAACTGAATCGATGGCATGATAATCGTAACCGAACCGTAAGACCAGTGTAGGTCCACACCTCTAATCATTTACACACATTTAGATAAAAAGACACTCAAAATTTGTTTTGCTGCTTTTTCAAACTACTTGAGCAGAAACAACACAATTCTTGACATTTTTTAGGGCAACTTAATTGTTTTATGTTTCATCCACTTCAATTTGTTGTTAAATTAATTGATTTGTGTTGGGACAACATGAATAAACTGTGTTGAACCCTGCATTTTTTACAGTGCATTAAGCAAAGCACTTTACACTAAATAATATTCTTTTTTTTTGTAGCAGACAATCTTCACTTCACATAAGTACAAAAATCTGGCCTATTTAAGCAAAAAAGCATCGTCTAATCCCTTTAAACAACTCCTGCTTAGGGCTGTGGGATTAATTGAAATTTGAAACGTTGCGATTAGCTAAATCGCAAGAGGCTGCGATATGAAATATATTTGTATTATTTAACTTCCCCCACCCAGAGCAAATGTGTGACTGCCGTCTGTGTGTGATAGTCTTACTAGCCAATTATGGAGTGTCTTGCTAAAAAGTCAACTGAAATTATTGCCAGTGACACTCAATCTAGTAGCAAGCAACAGCAAAGTACAAGTTCACAGTTGTTTTAACCATGTTAGTTTGCTGAGTGTTTTTTTTTTTTGTATAATAAGCTACACTATCTATCTCCCTAATTTAAGTTCAACTTGTTTACAGAAAGGTAAGGTCACTTTATTTGTGTTTACTGTTTGCTCTGGAGAAAAATGAGTGTTTCATTTCTGAATATTTCCAAAAATTTGAATAAAAGTTTAAGTTAATATCTTTTCAGTTCCTTTTTTTAAACTCAAGCCGCCTTTCCACTGCACACGACATTTGGACACGACTGTTGGATTCCGCCCCCTTGTGGCAGTCGCACAGAATTTTCAGTTTTGTCATGCATTATGGGATAGAAGCTGATTCTAGCGGTGTCTGAAATAAAGGAGTGTAAAAAGCAACAGCCTTTATTCTCCGTCCGTTCACCATGGTTGAATAAATGAATGAATGAATACTAGAAACTCATAGACCGCTAAACATTTTGGAGGGAATGTGGAGACAACATTTTAAAAAATAATATTTTTTATTACTCATTTATGAATAGAAATGTTATTTTTTTTAATAAAAACTTTTTCGGATTCAGAAAATGATTCAGATTCAGAATACTATTTCTCATCTCGCGTGCATGGATCTGCTTGCACAACACTGGAATACATCCCATCCGGTCGACCGGTCGCATACGGTCTAGTCGCAGAAGTTCAACTATTTTAACAAATCCGCAGCTCAAATTGGATCCGAATTTTCCGCATACGGAGATGAACGGAACTCCACGCAGCTCCCGGACTACTCTCCATTGGAAATGAATGACTTCCAGTCGGTCCCTTGTCGTGTGCAGTGGAAAGGCAGCTTAACACACTGCATTTTAGCAGTAAGAAGCTGCGATACAGATTATTGAGCTGAAGCTTGACTACAAAATTAAATCGCAAATCAAATCGAAATCTCAATATCTGTCAAAAAAATAAATAAATAAATAATAATAATAATAATAAAATAATAATAATAAAATAAATAAATAAAAAATAATAAAAAAAAAGAATATTTATTAAAAAGAATAAAAAATAATTAAATTAAATTAAATTAATAAATATAAATATTAATAATATAATTAAAAAATAAATAAATCGCAATTAGATATTTTCCCCAAATCGCACAGCGCTTGTCCTGCTAACATCTAATACAGTACATTTCAAGGAGAATGTTTAAACTTCATTCAGTGTAGGGTCATTCGAGAGTGTGTAGAAACAAAAGATGAGGCCAACAAGCTGGAATAAACAATTAACTGCGTGCAAATTATGAAACTTCTAGAGAGAGACAAAAGCAGTACTTACGAATCCTCAGCTCCATGAGCCGGCAACTGTCCTGTAAAACAGATAGAAGGAATTACCAACAAGCGTCTTAACGTGAGCTTCCCTTTGGGAGCAGCTGTTTTCTCAAAGCCTAATTTGCCGTTTGAGTTCAGGGGGAAGCGCCGATGTTATTACGCCAACAGGACTTTTTGGAGACGCAGGAGGCGCAGCGCGGGCCAGCTCCTAAAACTGTCAGAAGCATAATGTGAAATATTGGACGCGCTGAGAATTTACCGTACGCACATAAAAGCCTTTTTTTTTCTCCCCCCTCCAGAAGGAAACAGTGGGAAGTTGTTTCTTAAGTAGAGTCCTAATGCAAGAACACTGAGATTTATACCGCTGCTTTCCCTATAAATATACAAGAATGCCAGGGCGAGCATTTGGCGCATGTGCTCGTAAAACAGAACTGCTTTAGTTTTGCTCTGTAAATCAATGGACTCCTCGAAAGAAGTGAAAATAGGAGAGCGGGAAAAGCAAACACATGAGTTTTGATAGAGAGGAGAACGCACTGATTGTTTTCCCCCTGAGGGGAGTTTATACTGGGATACCACACAGGTGTATTTAATTGAGCCAGGATCGTGTAACATCGTTATTTCCAATCATTTACTAAAATAGCAATGCACTGAAAGAATAAACTTGGTGAACAAATCTCCGGCATCACAGCAATGAATGGAAATTTGTGCTCTTTTACGATTTCTTGAAGAAAAAATAAACAAAACAATACGCATATAATCCCTTCATGAGGGACCTACAAAGATTAAAAATTCATCTTGAAGAAATGTCATTGTTATTTATTTTAGCCATCAAGTCCTAGTGAAGAAAAACTTTATTAGAGCACTACGATTTCTGAAAAACAGAAGGAAACCTGGAATTTAATCATAGGAAATAGGAAGAAAGTACTTCTCAAAGCAATTTTGATCTTTTTTTTTTAATCAATTAATTTATTTTAGGTGGAAGCACGGTGGCTCAGTGGTTAGCACTGTCGCCTCACAGTAAGAAGGTCGCTGGTTCGGGTCCTGGCTGGGTCAGTTGGCATTTCTGTGTGGGGTTTGCATGTTCTCCCCGTGTTCGCGTGGATTTCCTCCACAAAGATGACATGAATGTCATGAATTTTGAAAAAAAAAAAAAAGTTGAAAAAAAAGGGTAGTTCTATTGACAGCAGCACGAGGGGAAAATAATTGTCCAATAAAAGCAGGTATTGGTCTGTCGTGATTATTGATTCATTTGTAACATTCATTTAAATCAAAACTTTTTGAGATAACTTTATATTATATTATATTATATTATATTATATTATGTTATGTTATGTTATATTATATTATATTATATTATATTATGTTATGTTATGTTATGTTATGTTATGTTATGTTATATTATATTATATTATATTATATTATATTATATTATATTATATTATATTAATTCACTTTCCTTCGGCTTAGACCAGGGGTGCTCAATCCTGTTCCTGGAGATCTACCTTCCTGCACATTTCTGTTGCAACCCATATCAAGCACACCTGCCTGTAATTATCAAGTGCTGTTTAGGGCCTAATTAATTGGTTCAGGTGTGTTTGATCAGGGTTGGAGCTGAACTATGCAGGAAGGTAGATCTCCAGGAACAGGATTGAGCACCCCTGGCTTAGACCCTTTATTTATCAGGGGTCGTCACAGCGGAATAAGCCGCCAACTTATCCAGCATATGTTTTCTGCAGCGGATGCCCTTCCAGCCACAACCCAACACTGGGAAACACCCATTCACACTTGCATTCACAAACATACACTACGGCCAATTTAGCTTATTCAATTCACCTACTGTGGGGGAAACCGGAGCACCCAGAGGAAACCCACACGAACACGAGGAAAACATGCAAACAAAATGCAATTATATTATATTATATTATCATTCATTTTCTTTCGACTTAGTCTCTATTTCAGAGGTCGCCACAGTGGAATGAACTGCCAACTATTTCAGCATATGTTTTACCCAGCGGATGCCCTTCTAGCAGCAACACAGTACTGGAAAAACACCCATATACATTCATGCACACACACTCACACACTACGGCCAATTTAGTTTATTCATTTTACTATAGTGCATGTCTACGGACTGTAAGGAAAACAGGAGCACCCGGTGGAAACCCACGCCAACACGGGGAGAACATGCAAACTCCACACAGAAATGCCAACTGGCCCAGCCAGGACTCCAACCAATGACCTTCTTGCTGTGAGGCAACAGTGCTATTATATTATATTATATATTATATTATATTATATTATATTATATTATATTATATTATATTATATTATATTATATTATATTATATTATATTATATTATATTATATTATATTATATTACAGTGGTTCTCTAACTTTTTTCATCAAGTACCACCTCAGAAAAGAATCGTCTCTCCAAGTACCACCATAATGAGCAGGATTGAAATACAGTAGCGTAGTAGGCCCGATGAAGCAGCTACAGCACTGTACGGTTCAAAAAAAGAGGCAGATTCATTCCTATTATAACAAATAAAAATAAAACGTCAACGTTTAAATTAAAATATGCTTTTAAAAGTTAAAAATAAAAGGTTACTGTTCCTAAAAAGTTAAAAAAAAAACTCCTATACTTAAATGTGAAGTATTAACATATAGTAGCCAATTCATCAACACCTGGAAATGTTGCCTGGAAATATACAGTAGGTGAGAGTTTAATATGACTATTACCACCGCTTAATCTAACGCCGCCGCATTGAAAA
The DNA here is from genome assembly GCA_903798195.1 of Danio kyathit. Lineage (NCBI taxonomy): Eukaryota > Metazoa > Chordata > Actinopteri > Cypriniformes > Danionidae > Danio > Danio kyathit. The sequence continues at coordinate 7,736,811 of LR812528.1, read as the reverse complement.
AAAAAGAACTTGTTTTTTTAGGTATGACCGCAGTTTGCGACTATGCCGCCAGGTGGCACAAAGGGACGGTATGCGAACGGACAGAAATAACCTATACATTAGCAGTCAATACTTGTAAATAATGATAAACAATGAAACATAGCATAATAATTCCTTCATTAATCATTAAAAATACAACTAGGCTACATTATAGGCTATATGTCATCATATTCATATATAAATAATTTCTGATAAACTTTGATATATATGTGGCACATATATATATATATATGACATATTTGATTCCTCTGCGTACCACTAGAAAGAAGCCTGCGTACCACTGTAATATTGTATTATATTATATTATATTATATTATATTATATTATATTATATTATATTATATTATATTATATTATATTATATTATAATAACATTTTTTGTAATTTATTTTATTTCAATAATGTAAAAAATATATTACACTTAGATTGTATGTGACATAAACAACAAAAAAGAATACAAAAAAGCCTATGCAAGTAATGAATTCATTAACAAGGGGAACTTGTTTTAGCACTTAAATCTTTTCTTAAATTTTCATATAGTTCTTGGCATCAGGTAAAATGTTGACACTCATTTCAAAGCAGTTACAGGGTTTTTTCCAAATGCAAATTCTGTTAAAGTATAGAGAAGTATACGGGTACATGAGTGGAATATCCAGAGCAGAATATTGAGCACAAGCCATTGAAATGAATGGGTTTCATAGTGCAGCACATAGTGTGAGTCTAGTGTGAAATCTGCTTCACACCGCTCAGTGACCACAGCAGGATGGAGAGTGAAACCAGTGCACTGAACACTGCCGACACAGACATATTTTTTTTGTTTTTGCGTGTGAATATGCCCCATGTATTTAATTTTATAACTGCTACAAACGCAAACGGGGGCCTATTTTGAGTGCATGAGAGTGTTTTGCATGTAGTGGCAGTTAGTCAAAAATTTGTAACCTAACCAGTAATAAATAATAATTATTGATAAAGCAAGTTTTATTTTGCAATCAGATGGTGTTCCATCGATGTGTGTGTGCTGTAGTTTTCATATCTTGTAGTGTGCGCTCGTTTAAGATTTGAGCTAATAAAATAGCAGAAGATCCTCTGTGTGTATTGCAACCATATTTGATTATCGGTTAGGATTTTAAAACTCCTGTAGTCTGAGCCTGGCTTAAAATAAGCAAGTTAGGGTAATTAGGCAAGTCGATAACGATGGTTTGTTCTGTAGACAATCTAAAAAAAAAATTATATAGCTTAAGGGGGCTAATAATATTGACCTTAAATGTTTTTTTAAAAATTAAAAACTGCTTTAATTCTAGCTGAAATAAAATAAATAAGACTTTCTCCAGAAGAAAAACTATTATAGGAAATACTGTGAAAAATTCCTTGCTCTGTTAAACATTTTTTGTTATAAAATTCAACAGACTTCAACTGTATATTTGAGCTAGGAGTTGTTTGGATAATAAAAAAAATCTGACTAATGATTTACCTGTATTGCCTAGTCGCACATACAGCACTCCAGTTGCTGAAATGACCTTGATGGAGTTGGTGGCCACACACTGGTAGTATCCGGTGTCGGTGGTGTCCAGGTCCTGAATGCGGAGTTTGGATCCGGCCTCAGTCTTGCGAATGGAGACTCGGCCCTGTTCCTGCACCACCGGAGCATCGTTCTTTAACCAACGGATACTGGGCCTTGGGTGTCCTGCTACTTTGCAGTGCAACGTGGCCGTCTGACCCTGCACTATAGTTATATTGTTTGGCTGCTCCAGAAACTCCAGGTAATAACCTGAGGGGGAAAAGGGCAAAGAGGGTTGTTAGAGGGTCAAAGGTGGAGACCCCAAACATCAATGCAGGATTCAGAGGAAATCGCAACCCCCACTGAATGGAGGGAGAGATCTGAGGGAAATACTGCCTTCAGACAGACAAACCATTTAAGAGCTTTAAGAAATTACTAAAAAAAAAAGCACAGGGTTTTAAAAAAAAAAAAAACAACTCACTCTAAATGAAAAGTAGCTAAATACATCACATATTTACACATAAAACTCAATATTTTTTAATTAAATAAAACTAGGGTTGATTTTTTTTTTTGTATTTGTGAAACCAAATCAATATTTTTAACATAGGCCAACAATTAAAAAAAAGACCAACATTTTTTTTAAATGCTTATTAATTAATTTTTTTTTAACCAAACAATATACAGTATTAAACTTAAGGGATAGATCACCAGAGAAAAAAAAGAGAAAAAAAAGACATTTACTCACCTTCAAGTGGCTATAAAACCTTATCATTTTCCTTATTCTGTTGAACACAAAATATTTTGAAGGAAGCTGAACACCTTTAATTATTGACAGGAAAGACAAATACTAAGGAAGTCAATGGTTACAGGTTTTCAGCTTCCTTCAGATCATCTTATTTTGTGTTCAACAGAATGCCAAAATTAGTAAGGTTTATAACCACTTGAAACACAAAACAGAAACTCATAAAGCTTGGAAACAAGTAAAGGGTGAGTAAATGATGTCGGAATTTTCATTTTTAGATGAAATATACCTTTAAAAAAGCTTTATACTTAAAATTTATATATTTTAAATGTTGGTATTAATTTCAGAGCTGTTACAGGGTTTTTTCCAAATGCAAATTCTGTTTGTTTTAAGTATAGATAAGTTCACGCGTACATGAGCAGAATATCCACAGAGCAGAATATTGAGCACAAGCCATTGAAATGAATGGGTTTCATAGTGCAGCTGGGCCAGTTCTGTGTGGAGTTTGCATGTTTTCCCCATGTTTGCATGGGTTTCCTCCGGGTGCTCCGGTTTACCTCCCAGTTCAAAGACATGTGGTATATGTGCATTGAATAAACTAAATTGCCCATAGTGTATGAGTGTGTGTGAATGTGAGAGTATATAGGTGCTTCCCAGTAATGGGTTGCGGCTGGAAGGGCATCCGCTGTGTAAAACATATGCCGGAATAGTTAGTGGTTCATTCCGCTGTGACGACCTCTGATAAAAAAGGACTAAATCAAAGGAGAATGAATGAATTAATGAATATTAATAATCTCGCGTGCAACATATCAGTCTGTGTTGGTCGCTGATGCAGTTCTGACTGACATAGAACATGACCTAAAGTATATGGTGAGTTACGCAACAGTCTGTATTGTGTTCTGATTGGCGTTTTGTCCACAAGAGTTTTACACTCATGATATTTACATGAGAAAAAGTAAAGAATGGTGTCTGAGGCTTACGGTATGGCCATTTCCATATGCTGAACTCTTATTAATTGACTATGCCTAGGTATACCCAGATTCTCTTTATATATTATCTTTTAGAGGTATGAACCTACACTGATCTCACGGTTCGGTTCGGTTACGATTATCATGCCATCGATTCGGTTCAATTCGATATCTCGGTGCATCACGGTGCATTGACGATGCTTTCCATACACAGTTTTATATTTTCTTCACAGCACAGCAATTCTTGTATTAAAATGTATAAATATATTTATATACTATTTGTAAACCAATTTTGTCCTTTAATACCAACAGTCAGAATAAAAACTGTACCTTTAAACAACACGAGCATTTATAGACAATTTTGAGGGATGTAAACAAAAACAATGGTCCTAACGTATTTCCTGTTTTACATTTTTAATTTCCATTGCTTCTGAGAATCCAAAAAGGTCCACATATTGATAAATAGTGTTATGACGGCTGATTTAAAATCAAGTTATGATTGAATTGCCTCTTGTTACAGTTAGGAAATAGTTTAACGTCAAGCAGGAAATGTTCATGGGGCCAATGACATGACCACATTGAAATAGTCTATAGCAAATAAACAAATATAAATATCCCGCTCGCTTTCTGAGCCTTGTCTACCAAGTTATTTCTTACACCTCTTTGATTGGTCACGCGCTCAACAGAAAGGGCTGCGATTGGCTCTTACACATTGGCGCTCTACACAGATGCACTTATGGGCCACAGTGAGAGAGAGAGAGAAATGGAGTTTACTTTCATCGCCGTGAAATAAGGGCTTTTGCTGTAAGTGTCATTGAAACACAGTCCAGCAAACACACACGCAGTGAAATTGTGCACAGTTTCAGAGTTTTTCGAAGTTAGAGCGTTGTAAATACTCGTGCTCGCGGCTCGCCTCCCTCGCCATAGTAAGCTACGGCGACATAGCGCATGTGAGTTAAATGGCATCAGTACATAATAACCGGTTATGATTATTACTAAATCGATACCGAATTGTCTGCGTCTGCATTGCGGTGCACTGAAGAAACGATTAATTTTGACACCCCTATTATCTTTAAATCTGTGGAAATGAGAATCATTTTGACCATCCATCCACAAAAACAGCAAGTAAAAACATTATTGCACATTGATGTATGGAAAACACTGTTCTCTGTGTATTTTTTATAGGAGTCATTGAATTGTTCACTTAACCAAGGCCACTGAATCACTAAAGTAAACTCAGACATTTTAGAAGGAAACTTGGGTACTTTGTATAGTTTTTTAGCTTTTGGAGATTTATTTATTGGCACAAAAGAACAAGGGTTGTCAGATGTAAAATCAGAAATAAAAAAATATATATAATTTTCTGCATTTTCATGTTCTCCAGTAGTAAAACTTATTACATTTTCAAAGGCAATATAATAAGCGATATAATTAGCATAACTAAAGTGCTAGAAATGTTCTTTTGTTTTTAATGCTATTTACTCAATGTTCACTTCTTACTTTTATATTCTTCTAATTAATATCACAACACAGACAGCCTAAAGACACATTTTGAACTTCATTCATTTATTTTATTTTCGGCTTAATCCCTTTACATTTTGAACTTGGTTGGAAGTAAAAAAAAAATGTATTTCCACACACAAATACACAACAAACCATGAATTTTTCTTATTGAAATACTTCTTCTATTTGCATTCTTGTTCTATAACACTGGCTCATGTTTTATTAACAAACTCAAAATTCTGTTTGGATGAGCCTCGTATAAAGCGGCTCCAAAATTTGTGGATCCAGACAGGAATGTTCATTTCATTGCATCACCAGATATTTATATTGGTTCTGTTTTAAGCATTTGTCCCATTGTTTTAAATGGAGGCGATAAACACAAGCTGACTGGTCAAGGCCGTGACTGCCACAGCACTGACCCCGGCGTCTGATGGCAGAATGTTAAATGAACTACTCAACTCTGCCAAAGCACATCTGGATTAAGTAACTCCAGCTTCAGCTCAAAACAAACATCTTCCGTTGAGTGGTCCCATCCTGACAACGGCGGATGAAAGAAACGTCTCAGGAGGGGATTTGTTTGTTTTGGCGAGTCTATGATTTGTAGACCTCTGCAATATAGCAAACAAACCCTGGAAAAAAAGGGACTCATGCTGGGCAGAGCAGAGCTTTCCAAACATTGGGGGCACAAGGCCTCCTAGAAAACCAGCAAAAGCTCCGTGTTCAACGCAATGTATACATAGAGGCTGTTTACAAAATAAATTACATTTTCCAAGTAAGACTTTCACAATTTCAAATTTTCCCCACATGCTTATAGTGGCTAAAGAAATTCACAATATTATCTTGATATTTAAAAAGAAATGAGGGGGAAATTTGCCAGTTTAATGGAAAGTTTGCAAGATTTTTTTGCAATCTTGAAGTCCAATAACAAACAAAAAATTAGCTTTTTGATTTCCCGTGAAGTAGGGATGTGTGATATGGACTTAAAGGGATGGTTCATCCAAAAACTAAACACAAACCTCTTTGAGTTTTTTCTTCTGTTGAACACAAAGGAAGATATACTGAATAATGTTGATAAAAATAACTTTTATAGTATTTTTTGTTCCTACTACGGATATGGATGGCTGATTTTTTTCCAACATTCTTCAAAATTCTAGCTTTTCTGTCATGAACACTATCGGGATTTAGCATAGCAATGAATATGTTTATACAACAGTTCTGTCTGGATCTTGAATCGGATTGGCTGAGAGCTGTCCAATATTCTGCAAATAACAGCACTCGTCCAGCCTCTTAACGCTTCACCCTTGTGTATTACTCCGCCCACAAACAGCAACAAGCAGAGGACACTACAGTTTGACAAATATTGCTGCTGTTGGGCAACATAATGTACTTTTGAGGCTTTTTTAGTCGAGAATATAGTTGTTTAGATTGCAACTCTGCAATTTATTTACAAGGATAGTGCCTATTTTAAATATTTATAATTTCTAAGAGACAGCACGTTGGCAGCCATTAGCCTGTCTTTGAGCAAAGACGGTTGATGTTGTTCATTCACTAGATGGCGACAGAGACCGCATAATAAGCCCTTATAGGATAAAATTAGCATACTATGTAACTACAGCTGATCAAATTATTATAAAACAGGTAAATGACTTTATAAGTCGATCTCTCTCTTTTGTATGTTGTAGTGCTGTATTTATACCCTAGTAATATTGTGATCTCCCGATTGCAACAGAGAAATACTGGTAAATCTCTGTAGACTGATGGCATTTCATGCTGTTCAGCCTTATAATCTTAAAATGTCAGCAAAATCACCTGTTTTGTCATCACTTTAGATATAATGCTAGAGAATAAGGATGTGACAAGATCTAGGGCTATGGGATCTCGCGAGACGAAATTGCAACAAGATTTCTAGTCGAAAGTAAAAAGTTGTCGTGAGTTGTGATCTGATGTTATGATGGCGTGTGAGGGTGAATTTAGCACTAAAGATTGGAGGCAGGATTGGATTTAATCTGCACATCTAGTGCTTTGCACACACCTAGCAGCCCGGGCTGCCTCAGTGTCACTCGTTTGCTTGTGCTGTTGTAACCGCTTTTTTCAACAGAGTTCAAAGGTTGCCAAACGCAAAAGCAGAGGCTGCTACAACTGCTGCTACACAAATTAGCCATGGCTCGTAACCATGCGATGGAATAGCACTCTAGATATGCTGAAAGTCAAAATCGTTGTAAACACAAATGGAATCAAGACATGTGGAGTATTCCTATTTTAGTCGAATTATTGAAGTCAAATGCAGCACAAACATGTAAACGCCGTAATCAAACTATTACCGTTGTGTTGGACTTTTAGCGGCATTTTGCGACAGGAAAAGGCATACACACATATGGAGCTAATAATATGCCAAAACAATTCCAATTTGAATTGTGTTCATTTGAATTGTAATTTAATAAATCAGAATTTTTATATGCCGTTAAAATAGTTTTGAATTCGAATTCAGATTGTTTTGGCATATTATTAGCTCCATACACACACACAGCTGTTTTACACTATTGTCTGCACCTATCGAGTCAGTAAAGCACCACAGACACACACATCTCCTCTGAGTGTGCACCAACACAGGGAACTCCTGGAGACACACACAACCGTTGTCATCATTATCACTGAAAAACACATTAAAAAGCGTTCAATTAGTGGAAAGGAATTCGATTTCTCATGTGAAACTGTACAGGGGAGAAGCCAGTCAGTAGAGTTTATAGCTAAATATTTAGCAGTGTTTGCACATCCTTTATGGTATAGAATTCATTAAAATAGAAAATACAATTCATTACATTCATTAAGTTGATTAAAAGCACCTAAATTGGTTTGCATTTTGTGATTTTTTTATTTATTTATTCACTTTTTTTCCCAGTTGAATAAAAATCTTTTTTCCAATAATATTTAAAATGATATATAAACATTATTTTCCATTCATATATTAGCAAAATATTTAGCAGTGTTTGCATGTCCTTTACTGCATAGAATTCATTAAAATAGAAGTAAAATAACTTTTTTTAAAGTTATTTTTTAAAAGCACCTAAATAGTATTGCTTTTTGTGATTTATTTTTTTATTTATTCATTTTTTCAGTTAAATAAAAGATTATTTTCCATTTATATATTTATTCATTGAAGATTTCTTAAAAATAGGGTAAAAATCTTGTCTCGTCTCGTTCTCGTGAACCCAATCTCGTGTCTCGTCACACTCCTACTAGAGAATCATTCAAATACTAGCTCTAAAAATGATGTTGGGGAATTAGTAACGGTTTCTGCTGTTCTGACGTCAGCTACAGATGTGAATGAATGGAGGAAGAAAGTAGTTTCTCATATAAAAAAAAAAATTAATTGACTAATGTTTTTTGAAATAGTTATGCTATCAAAGCATTTCACAAGTGAAAGGATCTTCAATCAAATATGACTCTTACCCGGTGGCTCACGGTGTCAGCAATGTATGTGCGTAACCTAGTGTTGTTCTTCATTACAAAAACAGCACAAACGGTGTCTGGCCCCAGTTTGTTGGCCCGCAGCCCTTCAACTCTTTACAAACACATGAGAGATTACGCGATGGTGTGGAGGTGAGAAATGCAACAGGACTGCACCATGGGAAAACAGAGGGAAAATGACAGCAAGAGAGCAAAGAGAGAATATGACGGGCCTGGGTAAACTCAGCCTCAAACCTGTGAGCTCATAGTATGTAGGAGAGCCAGACGGAGCTCAAATAAACAACCGTGAACATGAGAGCCAGACCTCAGCCTTATCAAGCAGACATGAAATCTGCTGCGCTCTCGAAGCTGATCTGAGATCATATCTCCACAACCCACAGCCATCATAAGGGTGGTATGTAGCCTTAAATGGGTTGACACGCCGTTGCCAAGTTGTCCAACCTACGCATGAATGATTACAACAGCAAGCACACACTACAAAGCAGAAAGTCCCATGAACATTTACTGTATATCTCATGGTTTATTGTTTTCTGTTGTTCTAGCATTCACTTTATATAACTAATCACAGAAGATGTGTGTGTTAAAGGGGTCACAACATGAGAAATCTAATTTTCCTCACTTGTTCAGAGGTCAAGGTCATCTTCATCATTATAAACAAAGCATTTTTTACCAAGTTCCAAATTTGTTTCGGTATTATGGGTTTTATCTCACATCTGCACATACATTTGTATTTGCTTGTAGACAAAGACATTCGGTGGGTCCAAAATCTCCTATTTCTCTGCATTATAGTATGTGAGCTGAGTCATTTACAGGGGTGCGCATAACTGGAATGCAGGTGCAGTGTTGGGGAAAGCTACTTTTCTAAGTAAACGCTGTTTTATACTTCTGCGTCAAGTGATCGGCGTGACCCACGGCTCATCCCTTGCGCGTAGTCATGCATTTATACTTCTGCGTGCTGTTTGTGTTGCTCTTCAATAACACTTCCAAAATGCTAGCTGGCAGTAGGTTATGTTCCTCTGTATCGAGTTTCTTCGCGGGTGTTTTGTTTTGTCTGACCGCTACCTTAATGTACAAGTAGCTAAAACTCGCTTATTCAGAGGCGGGAACCGGCAGATGTGCAACAACTTTAATCATAAGGTAAACACAAAACAAAAGTTTTCATCTCAAGCTCCTTCATGGCCCTCGACACTTTTAAACAATCACTCTAACAGGTTTGCGCGGCTCTCAGTCCCACCCACACTGGTCACAGCTACCAAGCCCACCAATCAGAGAGCTTGCACTACGCGTTGTTGCGACATGTAGTTACATTTTTTTGAGAGGTGTGTGTCAGCGTCGGCATCAGTCATGGCCAGGGCTATGCGACCGTGTGAAGGTGCGCCGGAGCATACGCGTGCACTTGATGCAGAAGTATAAATCAGTCTTAATGCATTACAATATTGAGTAACTCCCCCAAAAAAGTAACTAATTGGGTTACTTAGTTAATTTTTATGGTAAGTAATGAGTTACGTTACTTTTGAGTTTCTTCAGCGTTACATTTCCTTACCTTTGCTAAGGCTCGATATCTTTTTTTTTTTTAAATAGAGAAGCTGTGAAATTAACAACACACTGTATAAGCTTAATTTACCTTAATAATAATGTAGGATAATGTTATCTTCTGAGAACTTCCGGACTCCAGAGCCCTCGTTATTTGCGGGAGTTACGTTCTAAAAATAACCCGCAATAGGCGAAATTCAGAAAGTAGTCAGCTTTATTATTTACAATTGTTATAGAAGGTTCAAACAAGCGGCAACCTCCCGCTCTCCCTCGGGAAGCCAATACGGAAGTAACTAAAACTGCAATTCATCGAAATTCCGCTAGTCCTGGCTTCATAAGAGCAAATTTCTATTAGCCCACTGTTAGAATGGCCAACTTTACAGCATAAAAAAGGTGTTTACAGCCTGGTACAAAGAACGATTTTGGTTCATATAGCTACTATTACCCTTCGTGACAACTGTGAGGGGGGTGAATTTTTTTATAACTCATCCGTTTCCTTTATATTAGGTTATATTAAGTTTGCATAATTAAGGGCGTGGCCACTTGAGTGACAGCTAGGTCTCGCTGGTCGCCGTCACTTCACCTCAGCTGATTACGGCTGATTAGCCGCTGATCTCGGCATATTTATCGTATTTTTGTGTTGTTTTATGTGGCTTTACACAGTCAGTTGCATTTTGGAATTATTTCCTACAATTATCAGATACTATAGCATGCTGTGTGCCCTTAATTGTGCTCACAAACCATTCACGTGGCCTCCATTTCCCAGATGAGTGAAATATATAATTATATACCATCTCTATGAATGTATTTGTTTTATTTAAGATCATTTACTATTTATAATTTTCTTTAGACCTGTAATACACTCAAAAATCTAAAAGATTGATTAGCTGTAGGCTCTAGAACAGTCATCTGAAGCGTTGTCATACAGTTTTATGCCTGGACCTCATAATTGGCCTTGCATTTACTAACACAGACTATATTGAGCCACTAAGCATTGCGTTTATGACGTTGCTTTTGAAACTGTTTTTAAAAGTCTAAACACTTTATTGATAAAGTGTACAACCAAGCACATGTGGTCAGAACACAAACGAGTCGCAGGTGATGAAGTATTAAGCGTTTCTCCCTTAGGAAAGCCCGTCTAAGCAGGGCGTCTGTAGATCCGCTCACGCTCCGCGTCTTTGCCCTTGTATGGTATGCCCGGGGTTGGTACGATGACATGCGAACAAAACGGCGACGGTCGGCCACGCCTTCTAGTAGCTTCTTTTGGGTTCTTCATTAACCTATGGGTGACGTCACGGATACTACGTCCATATCTTTTACAGTCTATGAGTTCAAACCTTCGTAGAAAAATAAGTCCAGTATTACAGAATAAACCAAAGATCAAAACCATTGATCTTCATTTATTTATTCTGTAATGGCGCCCTACAGCCTCGTAAATTCTGCCTTCCTTTAGCATGTCCAGCATTTTGTGTTCCAACATTTTGTGGGATGGTTGGCATCTTCCTTTTGGGTGCTACCGGAGGTGCCTTTGACAGTGCAGAACGTTTTGTTGACGTTGTGAGGAGAAAACTTCATAGTCACACTGCTAGCGATCGAAGATTTATGTAAATTTGCAAGGGACGACTGTATACCAATTAGTGAAAGTTTAAAGCATTGTGTGTTTGCTACTTTTGTACATTTTGTCTTTTTAGTTATGTAAAATCACTGTCCATTGAGACAATCCCCTTTCCCTTTTCTTCGATGTGTTCAAAATAATGAACTTATAATCATTGAATGTGTGATTCAACAAGACTACGTTAATTTAATTTTTAAAAAGCCAATTAAATAAAATAACAAGTCTAACTCACATTTTTTAAAAAAGTAACTCAAATATTATTACTTAATATTTTGAGGTAATGTGTTACTTAACTTGTTAAGGCTGATTTATACTTCTGCATCAAGTGCACGTGTATGGTCCGGCGCAGCCTTCGCACGGTCGCATAGCCCTCGCCGTGGCTGACGACGACGCTGACGCGCAACTCTTAAAAAATGCAACTACAGGTCATAATGACGCGTAGCACAAGCTCTGTGATTGGTCAATGTTATATTAATAAAGTTCAATTAATTTAACAAAAGTTATATTAATAAATATTCATGTCAGAAATATATATTTTAAAGTTTTATTTATCTGATTTTCCAGCCAGCTTTTAGTGAACTTGCAATATTGTCAAAAACACAGAGCTTTTAGTTGTTATATGTAAAAAGACCCAAATACATGCAGAACCATTCAAATATCATTCAAATATATTTATGTCTCCAACTATTGACAGCAGATCTCTCAATGAGAGAGAGGGATTTGCACTCACGATTACTTTCCTGCTCCGTTCATTTACCGTAACAAATGTAATGCTTAAGACAGATTTCCGGGTGTTTTAACTAATTTTGGGGATCACAGAGCCGGTATGAATATGCGGGAGCTGCGCAGAGCTTCTGGGATAGGTTGGATGAGATGCGAGTCGTGCCAATAGACTGTATGAACAGGTCGCACCACATCTGTATATATTTTAGCTGTTGTGACGCGAGCGCATCGATCACTCGCATCCTCATGCATCATTTACCTCCTCATATGCTGTGGCTGCTGTAGGTCATGTATAATATGTGAGCGCACATACGTCTTCCTCTACTTGTAAACTCATAAACAAACACCTGTGATCGGTTTTATGAGATCGGCCAATTTGGCGAGTACTGATCAAGTCATGAAAAATGATTCTCGGCCGATACCGATTTCCGGCTAATCAGTCGGAGCATCCCTAATTATTATTATTAAAATTATTAGAAAATAAATCTGAATCTGCAAAGATCGGTATCAGCAGGTCACACTTTCCAAAAATAATCAGAAATCAGAATTGGCCAATTGATAATTGCAATCGGTGCATCTCTACACTACAAAAAATGTTTGCTGACTTAATTTTTTTAGTTGTATCAAATTAACTTTTCTCATCATCTTAACTTACATCAATCAAACTGTCTAAAAAATATTAAGTTAAACTTTGTAGAAACCAGATTAACTTTACAATCAAAATAAAAAAAATAAAAAAAAATATATAAATAAATAAATATATATATGTTGTCTTCCCTTAAATTTTTTTTACTGTATTTAGTGCATATTCTGAGAAAATTATAATATCTTCTGACCTTAGATGCATTTAGACCTGTTGTAGGTAAATTCTAACATAATGTTAGCACAGTTTAACATGCAATGCGATGCCTTAATGAAAACAAAACAATTTGGTAACAAATTTGGAAACTACAGTATAATATTCCTAGCGGCAGATAATTCAACAGTCAACAAAATATGACCAGCACAAAGAAAAACGAACACCATCAAACAAGGCAGCAGCAATGCTGACAAAATGTGCATCACATCAGAGAAGGACTGTAAAGAAACGGCCCATTTATTTTTCACACCCAAACTGTGAATAACTGTGAAAACCCTAGAAGCCAGCAAACGAGACACACACCTTCGCAGTGAAGACAAGTAGTTGCAGGTACTCCGCTATCTGTGATCGGTGTGGAAAGATGAACAAGTGTTTTGTAATCTCGCTCAGATGACGATTTGAAGACACTATACATCAGTGTGTTCCTCATCAGTGAAGCACAGTACAGACACTGAGACATCACTGTTGGCAGACTGAACTTACATGTCAGAACATGCAGAATGTGAAATTAATATTACACAAGTCCACTATTATTCATGCATGGATGCCAATGCAACTGAATCACAAAGAACAGACCAGACAAAAAGGGCTTACCAATATTATTAAACTACTACTAATTCTAATACTAGACTATAAAAATGTGTAAAATACAGACAAATTTAAAAATTAATCCAGTGACTAGTTTTGTCCATATTTGGTGTAAAATAACTAGAGTGTTCGGTTCCGTTTTTTTTGGAGTTGACTCTCGACTTCTCGAATTTTAAAGTTGGTGGAATCGACTTGGAATCAACTCCATTTACATTCACTTAAAATTGCGCGAGTATTAAACATGCTGTATCATATCGCGCTTTATATATGCCGTTCTCCTTGGGTCAGACAATATCAGCAGTTTAAATCATTGGCAGTCAAAAAAAAATAGTTATCAGCCTATACTTTTTTACAGCATATTTTAATTGTCTAGTTAAGGTAATTTAATCACAATTACAATTACATTGCAATCTTGGAGACAGAATTAAAACATCAATTTATTATCAAAATATTTAATGAAAAGATGTGTAGCAGTTCATTAACAAATAAAAAAACAACCCAATTGAGCCCAAACAACGCTTAAATAAAAATCATAAAATAGCCTAAATATCTTCTTAATATGAATGTTTGATACTTGAATACAGAGTACCGAGTGAACGAAATAATCTGGAGTAGCGGACGGTCTGCGGTTTTTAATTTCTTTATTTTATTTAAAGGCAACAGACGCTCCAACCGATCAATAAACAAAATAGCTAGATTTTCTATTTGATTTAATGACCAATTAAATATTAAACACCCTGCATGGATTTCATAAACCTAAAATAATAAATAAAAGCATTCATCTTATTTAAATTGTATTTTTTAATAGCCTATTACTTTACTTTTAAATATCACTGTTTGTTTCGTTTAATTTGTTCATTATTAATTAAATAAGGGTGTGTTAATGGGACTGCATATGAAGAAAAGGAGTGCTTATCTAAGACTTCAATCCGCTCCAAATTTACACACATATGCTTGATTTCATTTATAACACAGCAAACTTGACATCGTAGGCAGATCATCTTTAAAACCAAATTGTAAAAAGATGTGTTTTATAGGAATTTGAAAGTGAAAGCAAACTTTATCCCGAAGCACTATTTATAATAGCCTAGAGTGCTCGTGGTCGAGAAAGCAAAAGCGTAAAACGTGTAAGCACGCAATAAAAGCGGGCACCTTTGATGTTCATCGTGCTTGAGAATGAGCATTATAACTGTAGCATGTAACTGCTTCATTCAGGAGGGTTTAAAAAAACATTTTAATTCCTGTCCTGGAGTTGATTCCAGTACTAGGTCCATTGAGAGTTGAGGAATTGCCTCTTTCGGAGTCGACTCCCCATCCCTAGAAATAACCCAGCATTTTGTAGAGTGCACTAATGACAATACAGGTCAAGAATAATTTTTTTACAAGCCACCATGCAAAATAAAATAAATGAAATAAAAACCATCAAATAATATAAAATAAAATGAAAAATGGATACAATAATGAATGAATGAATGAAATATTAATGAAGAAAATAAAAAATAATAAAAAAAATTATTAATTTAAATTAAAAATAAATAAGTAATGAAAAATTAAATACACAAAATGAAAAACATTAAAAATTAAATTAAGAATGGAACAATATTAAATGAATGAATAAATGAATGAATGAATGAATGAATGAATGAAAGAAATGTAAAAATAAAAAAGATGAACAATAATGAAACCATAATGAATAAAAAATGAATGAATGAATGAAAATAAATAATATAAAATAAAAAAAGCATTAAAAATAAAATTCAATAATGAATGAATGAATGAATAACTAAATAAAAGAAAACTAAATAAATAAAAGAACAATAATAGAATAATGAACAAATGAATAAATGAAATATTCATTCATTCATTCATTCATTTTCTTTTCGGCTTAGTCCCTTTATTAATCTGGGGTCGCCACAGCGAAATCAACCGCCAACTTATCCAGCACATTTTTACGCAGCGGATGCCCTTCCAGCCCCAACCCATCTCTGGGAAACATCCACACACATACTCATTCACACTCATACACTACGAACAATTTAGCTTACCCAATTCACCTGTATCACATGTCTTTAGACAGTGGGGGACACCGGAGCACCTGAAGGAAACCCACGCGAACGCAGGGAGAACATGCAAACTCCACACAGAAATGCCAACTGACCCAGCCGAGGCTCGAACCAGCGACCTTCTTGCTGTGAGGCGACAGCACTACCTACTGTGCCACTGCGTCGCTGAATGAAATATAAATGAATAAATAAAATGTAAAAACTATTAAATGAAAAACAACAATGGAACAATAATGAATAAAGAATGAATAATTAAATTAAAAATATTTTTATAAAAAATAATAAAATACAAAAATAAAAAGCATTAAAAAAAAATGGAACAATAATAAATGAATGAATGAATGAAATATATAGATAAAAATATAAGATTAAATAAAAAAGGAACAATAATAAAACCATAATGAATAAAAGGGATGGATGAATGAATGAATGAATAAATAAATAAATAAATAAATAGAATAAAAATAAATAATAATATAAAATAAAAAACATAAAAAATACAATAAAATTAAAAATGGAACAATAATAAATGAATAAATAAATAACTAAATAAAAGAAACTAAAATCAATAAAAAAAATAATGAATTGAAAAAGAAACTATAATGAATGAATGAATTATTTAATAAAAAAATGTGATCAAATAAAAATAAATCTGTATGTAATGCATGTGGATTGCAGGTTTGGCAAGTACAGTCAGCTGGCGAGGTTAAGTGGGTTTGACTATTTGTGGGCGGCCATGATTGGAACGATAAACAACACAAGCAGTGCTGACAAACCACTGCAATTCTCCATATAACCAACCACTGGCCTTCAAATGCAAACAAAATGCTGAACACCATTTCCAGTTGCGTTTAATGATGGGTGGATATCCCATTTTTCTGATGCTTTGATCATTGCTTTAACATTCTTTAGTCTTAATAGTCTTTTAGTCTATGGCTGTTTGTAGTCGATACGTGAAGAGTCTGATTATATAATTTTATTTGTATATTATATAACAGGGTTTCTGCAGATATCATAATGTCAAATTTAAGACTTTTTAAGACCTTTTTAAGACCATTAAGTATTAAATTTAAGACCTACAGTTGCAGAATTATTCAACCACCTTTGAATTTTTTTTTCTTTTTTAAATATTTCCCAAATGATGTTTAACAGAGCAAGGAAATTTTCACAGTATGTCTGATAATATTTTTTCTTCTGGAGAAAGTCTTATTTGTTTTATTTCGGCTAGAATAAAAGCAGTTTTTAATTTTTTAAAACCCATTTTAAGGTCAAAATTATTAGCCCCTTTAAGCTATATATTTTTTCAATAGTACACAGAACAAACCATCATTATACAATAACTTGCCTAATTACCCTAACCTGCCTAGTGGGGTCTCCACTTTTGCATGGCCTCTTTTTTTGCTTTAACAAACTTATCCCTCAGGTTTACAAAAACTTTCCTCCTTTCCCACTGCTGTTGCAATTTCTAGCCAAGAATTATTGGTCATCTGGTTATCTCTATGATGATCACGCATTGACGGATCATAAAGAAGATGTGTGTACAGTCGTACCTGTTTCAGACAAAATCTCTTCAAAGTGTTTCATATTCAACTCAAATCAAATGCGGCGCCAGCGCAAACTGTTCACTCGAGTCTCAAAACATTACGTGAGCTCCGCCAGCCGAAATCATATCGCGCGCACCCCAAGAGAACGTCCGCAAACACGCCGATCACATCACATTCGCCGCACGCACTGAGTTCAATAGCAGAAAGCTGATTGGCTATTGCATGTCGGCCTTATTTGTAGTTGTAATACTGCAAATTACAATTGGACTAGTGAAATGAAGAACTACAACACCACGAAAACCAAGCAACAACAAAAAAGAATTTAAATGAGGATTAGATGTAGCATTACATGGACATCGGAAAATTAAGACCTGTGCAAAAATATGTAAGACCTAGAACAGCGAATTTAAGACTTTTTAAGGCCTTAAATTTCGATTTTAAAATTTTAGAATTTTTAAGACCCCGCGGAAACCCTGTATAACTAGAGCAGAAGTATTTAAGTTATTGCTTAGCCAACGTTTATTCCATTTGCCAGAAGCATACCCTGACCCTGTCGATTTCCTATAAAATATACTAATAAAAAGACTACTACTGAAAGTCAGATTTTTTTTTTTTTACATTCAATTTGTAATGGTTTTTAATGCAATATATCAGTGGTCCTCAACCCCCGGGCCCCAATTGGTACCGGGCCACAAAAAAAATCATTCATTATTTCCGTTTTATTTATCATCCGAGTCTAAACAGTCTTTCATTTTGAAAAATCTTTTATTTTGAAAAATGACCGCATTCTCTTGGTTGCATCTCAGTCACTTGAGAACCAAAATTTGCATCTAGAAAGCGACTCGCTCGCATATTCCAGGCGCCCCCAGTTGAAAACATCTTTTAAGAATGCTGTGAGCGCACAGCAATTCTCGTGACAAGAACTGACTGATTTATCCATAAATAAATCTTGTATAAGAATTGCAGCAATGTTTTGTCAGCTTATCATCCTCTGAGAAAATGGTTTATGGTTGCCTAGCAATCTACATACGCCAACCCCGGGCCGCGATAAAAATGTCACGCGTTGACTGGTCCAAGGTGATATAAAAGTTGGGGACCACTGCAATATATGACAGATCTCTATAACTCCCTCAACTTAAATGACAGGAAATGTTTTTCAATGGATCGGTTCATTTTTGTTTTACCACTTCGACATGTTCAAGCATCTGCTAGCTCTTTTAAGGAGTGAATTTTTAACCATGCAATTAAATGATTGTTTAACTCTGTATTAAAGTTTCATTTGAGTGTTGAATTGTTTCAAATCTGGCAAAAATCCAAGACTTTTGGACCAGCACGATTTATTGTTTGCAAAGCTAAGTTGTATAATGCTCTGAAGGTAAACGATGGGAAATACACAATGTTGTTGTTGTTGTTGTTGTTGTTGTTGTTGTTGTTGTTGTTGTTGTTGTTGTTGAGTAACAGCAGCTACTGGGGAGGCGGGCATTAAGATAGTTTGGCTCCATTTGATTGGTCAAATCTGAATCTGAACAACCTAAACATTCAACACACAAATACAGATAAAATAAATCAAATGTAACTGAACATCTCTGCGTAATGCTTATATACTATTGTCGATAATTGTGCAGCTGAAAATGTTCTAAAACAGAAAACGCTAAATTTCTCTCACCGAAAACTACAAAGGACTACTGAATATTTAGACATATCTTTCCTTCAATTTCGTCTATTTGTAAAGCTTATTCCTCGCTACTGTCGGCAATGCCTTTGGTCTGGGACTTGTGGAGCAGTGCATTGATGGATTTGCTCTTCAGTGTTTGGACTTTCAGCAGTGAAAATTTAACCACACTGAACTGAACTAAACTGAACTTCAACTCTAAAAACTGGACTGACACAATTTCAATTTACTAGAACTTCTATGTTAAACTGCTTTGACACAATCTACTGCAGCTATGTTTCCATCCAAAGACGTGAATTAAATGTATGTGCATAACTGAAATTTCGCATAAAAGACGTGCGAATAAAGCAGCGTTTCCATCCAGTGAGTCAAAAAGAACAAATGATAAACTGGAGCCAAATATCAAAAGTAAAAACTTGTTGCAGTAGAAGTTGTGCGAGTCTTTTCTTTAATTAATAAATGTCTTGCGCCTCAGAAGACAATGCCAACACACAATGAACAGGCGGTGGCATTTGAAGGCATCACCTCTGGAGCACAGATGCTCTTGATAATTCTGGCGTAATTAATAATACAATAACACTAATACTGGCATTTTAGAATGACCTTCATTCTAATCACGGAAATGCATTTTGTTTCCTTGTACTTGTATGTGTAATGAAAACAAAGTTAAATCCAATTTAATCTAATCTTTTCTTGTCGAATAAAAAGTTTATCCTACTCAGTTATTCGCATATGTTTTTTTATGCGCATTTTCAACATTTTTGCGCATCTTGGTGTTTCCATCAACTGATTTTTAATGCACATATCTAAAATGCACATAAAAATGGGTGGATTGAAATGTAGCTACTGTAAAAAAAAACTGAACATATTGAAGACAGAGTACATACAGGAATCAGAGAGTGCAATTCAATACCTTTTAAGACCTTTTTAAAGACTTTTTCCATACATTTTAAGACCTTATAACCACTTTAGGTTTCAACCGGAAAACTGGCGAGATTTTAAATTTCAGTATATATACTAAATTTTAATGTAAGAAATTAATCCAAAACTAAAACGTTATTTATATACTCAATAAAAATGTATTAAATCTAGCTAATTCAGCAGGTTGGCGCCTGTAGAACTGCAGAAATAATGGTGTTTCCCTGGTTACTGCAGTAAACAAAGCAGCATGATGTCAAATCTAGCAGGATTTCATTGATTTCATAAACTACACAGCATCCTGATATTCGCAGATTTAATTCAGGCAAACTTTAGCATACAAACATACATTGCATAATCAAAAATGATATAAAATTTAATACCTTGCAAAATAGCATTTAAGACTTTTTAATACTTTTTAAGGGCCTTAAATTCTCTACATTGATTAATCAAATTTTAATACTCTTTATAAGACTCCGCGGACACCCTGGAAGAATTTATTGAACAATCTTTCGAGCACCTGCACTGTAAAAAATTCTGGGTTCCACACAATTCCTACATGTTGTACGAACACAAACTTTTACATTTTTACAAATTTAATTGGATTAAAGGTTTTTTATTGTATACTGTGGTTAGATACACTAAAAAATGCTTGGTTCCACACACCCCAGTGTGATTTATGTTGGGACAACATGAAGAAATTAAGTTAGCTTATTAGTTTGAACAAATTTAAGTGGATTGAACATAAAACAATTAAGTTGTCGCTAATAAAATCTCAAAAATTGTGTCGTTTCAGCTCATTTTAAATAAGTAGTTTGAACAAACTCCAAACGTCATTTTTTGAGTATATAAGAATTAATTTCCAACAGTTTGTTCTTATAAATTGCTTACTAACATCTATTATCGCCACTGTACATTTCCACTTATCTTGCATTAAGTTTATATTTGCGACGCATGGATTGGAAACACTGGCCTTTATACGTTCATTCGCTCTCCTGAAAACTATTACAGCTTCCTCTCGTCCCCAGACCCCTTGGTCGCGCGGCCAACACAAACAGTCTCTGCAGTGCTTCATATTCTGTGCTGCTATTAAACAGGCCTGCTAAAGCCAAGTGCTGGGTTTTCCTCAAAACTCTATGATTTATGCTCAGCGAAAGCGCAAATGCAGACACACTCCGGCTTGACAGAGCAGGCCACATTTCAGGATCACAACCTTATCGAGGACATCTATCATGAGATGTTTTTTTTTTTCTTTCCATTACTCTTTTATGAATTATTAATGTCACTGACACTTAAATATAATGGTTCTCCCGTGTATCATAAGCGAACATGACAATGTGATTGAATAAGTGTAATGGAAAATGAGGGTTTAGCATGTGGGTTGATAAAAATAAGAAAATAAGAGGGTTGTATACACCATGGATGAAAACAAATATAATGAAGAACTTTCAGATTCTTTCTAGATGCAAATAAATAGGGTTGGTCCAACAAACGATATTATATCGAATCGTGATAAAATTTATTTCAATAATAATGATAAGCTCTGGACTTTTTTACTCTATATTGATCTAAAAGCCAATCATACAGCAGAAATGTGCAACAATGAGAATCTAAAAGTGTGTTGATATTAGAGATGTACCGAACTTACGGCCACTAAAGATTTATCGGCCAAAAATATGTTATACCATTTATTGGACCTTCTAATTTTTGTGGCTTCAGTCATTGTTGGGGTACACTTTTAAATCTGGAACCATTAACAACATATCTAAATATATATCATTATCGTTCAATATGGAAAAGTATTATCGAGATTGCATTTTTGCCATATTACCCAGCCCTACAAATAAATAAGATGAAGGATTAACTTCAATTAATTGTATAAATTTAGAAATCGCTCGTAAATATTACAAATAATTATAAATAAAGAGCAAGTGTTACTTGGATTAAGCTGCTTTCAAAAATTAGATTTGTTTTATTATTACTTCTATCAAATGAATTTTGTATATTTCAGTCAGTTCAATAACAATTTTCAATTGACTAAATAGTGTTTATGCAGTTTATTAAATAGGTTATAAAAGTGAAATTAAAGACAGTTATAGAAGTTAAAAAAGTATTTAAAACATCAATTTCAAATGTTGTATCAAACATATTTTCCAAGCGTCATTTCCAGTAGGACTGCAATGACTAAAGATTTTGGTTTTATGATTATAGTCTGAAGAATAATCATGGTTTCGCGGTTATCACGATTATTAAGCATTCATTAATTTTAAAACACCACTAGTTTAGAAAATCACATGAAAACTGCTTATATTTTAAAGTGTTGTTAATTGCTGCTCAGTAACCATATAATACAGCACAAAAAAATAATAAAAACAAACATTTCATCCATTTCTCTGTGGACTTAAAAATAAGTGTAAATTAAACTTGAGAAAATTAAATACAATATCAGAGGTAGGGGGAACATTTTTTTGAAAAATGGCAACAATTTATTGCATTCTTTAATCACTTAAAAAACCTTAGATGTGGATTGAGTAAAGGTATAGATGTATGTATGTATATATTCATTCATTCATTCATTTTCTTGTCGGCTTTGTCCCTTGCGGGGTCGCCACAGCGGAATGAACCCGCCAACTTATCCAGCACGATTTTACGCAGCGGATGTCCTTCCAGCCGCAACCCATCTCTGGGAACTTCCACACACACATTCACACTCATACACTACAGACAATTTAGCTTACCCAATTCACCTGTACTGCATGTCTTTGGACTGTGGGGGAAACCGGAGCACCCGGAGGAAACCCACGCGAACGCAGGGAGAACATGCAAACTCCACACAGAAACGCCAACTGACCCAGCCCAGCCGAGGTTCGAACCTGCGACCCAGCGACGTTCTTGCTGTGAGGCAACAGCACTACCTACTGCGCCACTGCGTTGCCCTGTATGTATATAGTTTGTTATTATTACTTTTTCTCTGTATTTGTATTTATTTTATTTATTTATTTATTTTCAGATGATGTTTGTTTTATTTGGGGATTGTTTTGTGGGTTGTTATAAAACGTAAATGCTATTTGCAAGAAAAAAAATTCCATGACAAAAAAAAATTAAAAATAAGTGGAATTTGAAATAAGTGCCATTTAAACATAAGAGATAATTTTACACTGAAAATAAATGACAGAACAAATCAATAAAAATATCAAGTATTAAAAAATAGTATTTGTCTAATGTAAATCTATGCTACATATTAGCTAAGTATTTCCTTTTTAAGTAGAACAAATGTAGTCAAAGGCTGCCAAACCTCTGTCTAAAAGGCACTTTTGATCAACTATATTATAAAATTGTTTGATATTTTCATTCAGTATCTTCTTCTCTTTGGAGTAGAAATCTATGAAGCTGATTGGTTAGTTCTTGTCACGTGAATCGCGGTGCGCTAGCGTCAATTTTTCAACTAGGTGCGCCTGGAAAGCATGAGCGCTTCACACTACCAATATACCGTGCGCCTCCATTGGCAATAACGAACTTGCATTCACAAAAGATGCAGAATGTGAACGGCACTTAGATAATAATCTCAACCATAGTTAACCACCAGTGTGTGTGGGTATTAGCCTGTGTATACAAGCTTGGAACTTTAAACTAGCAGACAGTTGGCGTAACTTTGTATAGTTGAGGGAGTTTTGTTCCGTGCAGAAACAAGGTGTTGAGAAGCCTTTATGATTATTAACCGTGACGAACTAATGATCTCTAATTTACAATTTAATTCCAATTTTTTGGTTTTCGATTTTTAAGGACTTTTTAATCCTTTTTAAATAAAGTCCACTTAAAATTTAAATTATTTATTTATTTTTACGTTCTTAACATTGTGTTTACATGACAAGTCAAAGCAAACTTTTGTAGGATTTTAGTGATGTGAACTGTTGAAGCAGAAAGACTGAAATGTTTTTTTTTCTTCTTTTAAATCCTCAAGTAACACTAATGAATGAAAACATTTAGATCCAATCAGTGAGACTATAAAACATGACTAAAATACCAATTACATTAGATGTTAAATACACACCTATGTTAAGTGGTATTTTGAACTGAATAAAGGTAGATAATTACTCATAATTTGGATATTGGGACAAACTTTTGTACATTTTATACCAGGATACTAGAATACTTTCAATACTAGAAGATCAACATGCCAAAAATTCCATTAAACTGCATAACAATTAGAGAAATAGTTTTAAATACAGTGTACAAGATGAGGCGTTCTGCATAGAGTTTAATAAGGCCTTGTATTTCTTTACCTTCAGGTGTTGGCAGACCTCCACTTTGGGCCTCCGCGAGAGCCTCAATCTCTCCAGACTCAAACAGATTCACATCAGCCTCTGCAAACAGAGATCACACTGTTAGTACAGCATAAGACAAGTCCTGCGCTAAAATAACCAAGCAAGAATAAGACAGTGGTGACCACAAATGATTCACTGTATTAGAAAATAAAGCAACTGTTCTGATAAACTAGAGTAAAGGTGACTTGTAATTATTATACACTCATATTTATGATTTTATTTTTATTTCTAGACTGTACACACAAATATATATATATGAATCCACAACAACAATAATAAATCCTTGTTAGAATTTAATAGTCATTATTAAGTACGGATGGGTATCGTTAAGGTTTTAACAGTATTACTACCTGTATTGATACCACTTATCGGTTCGGTACTTTAATGGTTCTCTTATCGGTACTTTTTGTAGTGTATTTTTAATGAATTTTTTTTAACAGAATTAACAACCCTTTATTTTATTATTACGTTTTAATATAAAATAAACCAAAAACGAAACCAATAATTGTAAAACAAATAAATCATTTTTTTCTGTAAATGAACGCACAATGGTTTGAAGGAAAATGACTGTTTTTAACCATTCTTCTGGATAAAAATCAACATGTTTGCCTTTTCTGGCAGTCGGGATCTTTCTTGGTTTATTGTGCTCCCTGCAGTTGAAAATTCCCTCTTTGAGTGGCAAAATGCAGTTAAATGCAGTTAAATGTTCATGATTTTTCATTACCGCATTCACATAAATGAGTTAACAGTGTTTTAGGAGTTAACTGTGTTTTTAAAACAGTTTTGGAGCATCTTGCAATGTAAAAATAAGCTGTTTTCTTGTCTCTTAATAAGCATAGTTTATTATTAGACTATTCATAGTTGTAAATACAGCTGATGTAAAAGCATTTGAAATGTTTAAGATTTATTTAGGCTATGCAGAAAAAAATACTGTTTTCATTGTAACCGAATGTGTGTGTTTATTTAACTATTAATATTAATAATTGTAATAATAATATAATTTTAGTGATTGACTGCTGGCATAACGATGTGGATGATGTAACAAAGATGTTTCTTTATGTCCTGAATGCACCATAAACTGTGCAGAAAATGTTCACAGAAATAGCAATAGCATGTACATGTATGATTATACTGTCAGATGTAAGCACGTAACGATTCACCTGACTCACGATTCGATACAATTTACGATACTAATCTCACGATTCAGTCATGATTTTTTAAACTAAATTATTTGAAACAAATTTAAGGTGAAGAGCCCTTTAATTTTTTCTTAAATGCTGCACATTGTTTTGCAAAATATAATATACAGTTAAAGTCAGAATTATTAGCCCCCCTGATTTATTAGCCCCCCTTTTTCTTTTTTTCCCCCAATTTATGTTTAACGGAGAGAAGATTTTTTCAACACATTTCTTAACATAAAAGTTTTAATAACTCATTTCTAATAACTGATTTATTTTATCTTTGCCATGATGACAGAAAATAATATTTTACTTGATATTTTTCAACACACTTCTATACAGCTTAAAGTGACATTTAAAGGCTTAACTACGTTAATTAAGTTAATTAGGCAGGTTAGGGTAATTAGGCAATTTATTGTATAACAATGGTTTGTTTTGTAGATTATCGAAAAAAATATAGCTTAAAGGGGCTAATAATTTTTTCCTTAAAATGGTCTTTAAAAAAATTAAAAACTGCTTTTATTCTAGCCAAAATAACACAAATAAGACTTTTTCCTGAAGAAAAAATATTATCTGACATACTGTGAAAAAAATGTCCTTGCTCTGTTAAACATCATTTGGGAAATATTTAAAAAGAAAAAAAAAAAAAAATCAAAGGGGGGCTAATAATTCTGAGTTCAACTGTATTTTCTGCCATAACTAAATTGCTATTTTAAAAACCAACTCCAAAAAAAGAATAATACAAACTAAAGAAGACTCAATAATATAAACAAACTAAAACTGTGACTGTGCTGGGATTCATTTAAAAAAATATATTAATATATCTATGTTTTCTGGGATAAGCTAAAAAAAAACATTGACTGTGCACAATTGGTCCTCTGCTCCTGGGGACTGGCCACTGGCATAAAAAAAACTGATTATAAAATGTCTAATTATTATACACAGGAGTTGAACATGAAGGTTAATAATTAATATTACTTGTACAATTAACTAGTATAAGTATCAGTGTTATGCTTGCCGCTGATGTGCAAGTAAAGCGAGAACACAGCGCCCTCTCTGTTCAAAAAATGTATCGCGATTCGTTCAACATTTCAGTTTGAATCGTTACATATTTGAATCGATTTTCAACCGGCTCACGATGAATCATAACATCCCTAGTCAAATGTAACCTTATGAAAACTATTCAGAAAAGTCAATTATTTTTAACTAATAGCAAAATACTATTTGGAAATCAAGAGCTCTTTTCACTGTAAAATTACTATGATGTAAAGCCAGCGAAAACAGCCTTAGGTGTCTTAAAGCCAGATCTTTAGATCAGAATCTTTAGTTTATCATTCATTTGTTCTTAAATTGTTCATCGTCATTAAACATTAAAAAGCAATCTGAGATGCTACATAAACACTAATGCTAAATTTAGTTCAATCCCACAGACAAACTGCGTTAGGTTTTCATTATAATCTTTAGACGGTAAATGGACTGGTGTTTAACAAGCTCACTGTACGCGGTTAAGCGCAAATTACATCCTTGTTTAACAGTGTGAAATGACTTCCTTCTGAGACTCAAACCCCTGTGAGAACCATTACATATGGAGCATAATTTATTCTCCGTTAATATAATGTTGCAACGCTCCCTCAATTATTTCTTTATTTCATCTGTTCCAATAAATTCAATTGTTTTTCCCTCCATAATAAGCAAATTGCTCTCAAATCAAATAGAAGGTTAGGAATGTGCGTGTCGAAAACCACATTGGACATGCTATAAACAGCTGGTCTGGGTCTTCAACGTAATTACAAAGTGCTAAAGTTGTATTCCATAACACGCTGCCAGCTGAACCATTAGTAAGTGTTTAGGACTCATCCACATATTCCTAACAAACACGGCACATGGAAGACATTAGATGGCTCATATTTCACCCCAAATACATACAGTACAATAACGAAAATCTAGCCTTTTTCTTTTAATATTAAATGCCAACTATACACTGAATATTTAACGTTCATCTGTGCTAAAACAAAGAACTGCGAACGATTAGCACGATATTCATAAAGTTGATGATTCCCCAGCTCAAACTTTGGTTCTTTATGTATATTTTATGCTGGCTGAATAATTACCTGCCATAACACACATATACACACACACAGATGGTGTCCTTCAGAGCCGGGCAGAACCAGCATACACTAGCCTTGCGAACACATTTATTTCTCATGTGGTGGAAAAGTTAAATTCACATATGTATAATCCTAACATACCAGTGCCTGAAAGTAATGCAAAATCCAAAGGCAAGAAGAAAAAAAAAAAAAAAGAAAAGTTTGACACCAAGTAAGTTTGACACCCAGTGGTTGAACTAGGTATTGCACATTTGGTTCAAAGCACATGCAAGCGCAGGTTGCCAGATCAATGACACCAACAGGACCATCGAGCCTAAAGGCTGATTTACGCCATGTTCTACATAAAAGCAACGGCACATGATAGAAGAAATATTTTCTATATTAAAAAAAGTTTTTGTTCAAACCAACACCTGAAATTTATATTTTTAGAAACAGCTTCTGTTTCTTGAAGCTCAACAAGATATACTGATAATAATTGTGCTTTATTCAGTGTTAAATGCTAATAATGTGGTTTGAATGCCATTTTAGATTACATTTATTGCTATATACTGAAAACAACAGCAGATAGTTCACCTCAGATCTTGAAAATGAAATAACTTTAGAAAATTGAACTTTAGAACTGTAACTCAGCACAAACCAGCACATATCAGTGATTCAGCATGTACATTTAATAATGTTAAAGAGGTTTAATATGTATTAATGAGATTATAAACCTTACCATATCGTTGGAGTGCAGTGAGTGCACTATTCTGTGCTTCTGAATGGCTTTATTTAAATTTCTGTCGTGTTTCATTTGGTGCAAACAGCCAAATTGCTTATCACTGCGTATCTCGTCACGCAGCATGTTGTTAGAACAGTGTAACCTGCTCAACTAATGTTTGCATTCCTAATATTTATATTAGTTGCTAATTAATAACCACCTCATGTGGAACTCTGAATCTGTGTCTCATTTCGGAGTCTGCTACTGTCCACCGGAGGTCACATTTCGGTCATGAATGCATGCTTTGAGAGCCTTCCTGACTTAATGAATCAAATTTGTGGTTTTTCCATCAAGCCAACCCGGGGTGCTGAAATATAATTGGCTAAAGTGGCAGTGGGCGGGTTAAATGACCAAAACAAAGACAGTTGTTCCGGCACGTAGCGCACATTTTCAAAGCAGAATATCTGACTTCAGCATTGTTTTTCAGATAAACTAGAATACTCACTTACCATGTTTCTTAAATATCTGCAAACATATTATGGTATTTTTATGTTTAAGAAGAGTCTTACATGCAGCACGTTTAAATGTACACACTAATGAGATTCTATTAGTGGATTTTCGATGGAATAAGGGCAACAGGATGCGCAGCAAATATCCAGCATTCCTGCTCAATGGGTGTGAAATGTGTGACAAAACTGAAGATTGGCCAGATGGTTGCCTCATTTCTTTTCTTAAATGAGAAAGGTCACTAGCTATGTGTCCATTCAAAGATGTGAATTAGGCTGGAATATTGCATAAAACATTTGTGAATAAAGCCCTGTTTCAATCCAATGAGTCAAAGAGAAGAAAATCATCACTTCTTGATAAACTGCCGCCAAATATCAAAAGGAATAATGGAATTTGTTGCGGTAGGAGAAGCTACTTTGGGGCTTTTTTCTTATATAAAAAATTACTTGCGTTTCAGACGATTTTTGTTCAGTAAATGTGTTCCATCATAGTTTATGCAGGTTTATAGTATTATGAAGATTTTAAAAAATTATATAATCAGCATGGGGAAATTGTGTCGGTTATAGGTTATGATCTTTTCGATTAATCACAGAGACCTAGTTGTGCACAAAGGTTTTATGTGCATTTTAAAAATGAAAGCACATCTTGGTATTTCCATCAAAGGTCCCATGAAATTAAAATAAAATATTTTAGATGTTAGTTTCAGTCAGTCAGTTTTAAGGACATTGTTGGTGTGCTCTAAAACAGTGACAAAATTCACATTCAGTATATAAAACCGACATAAACATGTAAAATTCAGTTTGTCACTTCCGTTTAAATGAATCAATTAATTTTTTTTTTTACATCACCTCATACTTCAGTTTCTCATCAAATCTTGACCAATCAAATCTACTATCTGACATGCCCCACCCCCTTCAAGACGCCTTTTATTTGCTTTCAATTTGATGTGATTAAGCTCAACCACTCTCACTGGCAGAGCTGTGCGGAAAACAAAACACTATTGGCTCCTTTTTTTTTTTTTTTTTAAACGGGAGGAGCTAATCAACGCCCCACCTTCTCTTTGTTTTTAAGTTGAGATTATATCAAACAGCGAATAAAAAAGCACATTTTAAAGCACTTCACGGGACCTTTAAGTACTATTTTGTGCAAAAATGTGCATAAAAATAGGTGGATGCAAACTTAGCTAATGACTATTAACAATGTGCAAAATAACAGCAGCCACTGATTGATATTTGCTCTTTATTTACCATTCATTCATTTTCCTTCGGCTTAGTCCCTTTATTCCATCGTAAGGTCGCCACAGCGGTAAGAACTGTTAACTTACTGAGCATATGTTTCACACAGCATATGCCCTACCAGCTGCAACCCAATACTAAGAAACACCCATACACACTCACAAGCATTCACTACAGCCAATTTAGTCATTTCAATTCACCTATACTGCATGTCTTTGAACGGGGAAACCAGAGCACCCGGAGGAAACCCACATGAACACAAAGAGAGCATGCAAACTCCACACAAAAATGCCATCTGGCCCAGCCGGAACTCGAACCAGTGACCTTCTTGCTGTGAGGCGACAGTGCTAACCACTAAGCCACCGTGTCTCCTCTCTTTTTTTTTTTATCAATCTTTGTAAAATCTAGAGATAGTTGTGTGTGAAAATCACAGTAGATCATCACATATTACTCTGATAAGCCCGTCTGACACCAACAACCAGGTTTAAAGTCGCTAAAATCTCTTTTCTTCTCAGTTCTGACACTCAAGGTGCACTCTAAATGGGATATTTCGCCCTCCAAAGGGCACTTGACTGTGAAAACAATCACAGACGCCATATTGAAGTGTCGTTCCAAACTGGCCACTTTGAAGTGGCCCATAGGAATGAAGGATTTCAAAGGGCACAACTGATGGACACTTTGGGTCCCCATGATCCTTTGTGCAATGAATTTGATTGTTGTCAAACAGCATGTTCAATTTGGAAAGTCTCATCCCCATCCCCTAATTAGGGGTGACAAGATCCTGAAGGGCCACAGCCCTACACAGTTTAGTTGCAACCCTATTTCAACACACTTACCTGCAGGTTTAAAACAAGCCTGAATGACTCAACAAGTTTGATCTGGTGTTTAATTAGGGTTGAAACTTAACTGTGCAGAGCTGCGACCCTCCAGGAACTGAGTTTGACCCCCTGTTCAAATCTCTTTGAAGATATCCCTCTTGAGGGTGTAGGGATGAAGTTATCCAAATGGAAAGCTCTGTCAGTTTGAATTCAACAGATCATCTTAAGCACATTTACATGCTTAAATCCACTGATATGCAACCAAGTGATTGGCTGATCGGATATTTATGTTAACGAGATGTTAAACAGATGTAGCTAATAAGGTGGTCCATTGGGAACAAGGCTCGAGTCACTGAGTGAATATACAAATAATCAGACAGGTGTAGTGAAATTCTCAAGTCAGCAGATTACGCAGAAAAACTAAGCCTCATCTACCCTTTCTGCTGAACCACAATTACTTTTGTGTTAAATTTGAGGGGAGAACATTAAAAACATGTGCAGCTTGGCACCTCAGAGCCATAAACAGGTGTTTCCGCTCTCAAATCACAAGCAAAAGGATTTCTGGTCTTGAAAAAAGCCAAAGGCAAAACAAAACGAATAATTAGGCTGACTTTGGCAAGGAGTTATGAGGGCGAACGGAGATGAATAAGTACATGCTATTTGTCTGGAAAGCAACGAAATTTATATGCACACTAACTGACAAATGGATCCCAAAATTGATTACAGGATTATTTCTCACAAACTGTTTTAACATTCCTTTGAGTTTGCAGTTATTGGCTCTCTGCTAACAAAACAAACAATTGCTCATCATCTGTTCTGCACATACTAGAAAGAGCATGGCAAATAAGACCAGTGTTTTAAACAATGATTTCATATAATTACATTTCAACATTTTACATCAATCTCAGTGCAATATACAAATTATAATGGTACTTAACCTTGTTCCTGGAGGCTCCCAACAGCGTATAACAATGTCACTTTTTCTAAAATGATTATTTTAGGGTGCAGATCACAGAAAATATCCAGAAAGATGCTAAAAGTTATCTTATGTTAAATTTATATTTATGAAGATGAACATTTCTCACATTTAAGGCACTTCACAGTCTTGCTCCTCATCATCTCACCAAACTTCTCCATATTTATACCCCTTCTCGCACTCTGGATCATCAAACTCTATCTCTCTAATGCCTCCCTGCATTCGTGTAAGCACAATTGGAGCCACACATTTTAGCATTGCAGCTCCTCGACTATGAGGATTGGATTTAAGAAACAATGATAGTCTTCACACTTTTAAGTACCGTTTTAAGACGCATCTATTTAAACAGGCTTTCTTATGACTACTTTATCATGTTATTTTATATTAAGGATGTGTTTGTATTTGCAACTTTTTTCATGAATTTGAAATTATGTTTGGCAACGTTTTGGTATGTTTTTTGACTTTTGTTGTAAGGTGACCTTGGCTGTCCAGTGGGTGTCCGTACGGATCACAACCCATGGTTCGGAATGCACGTAACCCGCGGATTAATACATTGTTTTTACTGGTAGATTAATCCTAAATTTGTAACAATCACAGAGAGATCACCTCTTGCATCATTCAAATCAAATGAATGAAAGCATTTAGGCTTTCCTGCAAAATATAATGCTGACGGAAAAAGTTGTGGTGGGTTATTCGGGATGTGGTGGGTTTCTTAGGGTATTAAATGGTTTATTCTGTCACTACTTGTTTAGCCTGCAATAATGCATTCAGTGTAAGCTGCACGATTAAACATTAAAGGATCGGGATCTCAACACCCACTCAACAGATTATAAATGATGGTGAATTGCATATGTTTATTAATCCGTCGAATCGCTGCATTCAAATCTGTGTTTGAAAAACGCAAAACTCAAGAAAGAGATTCAGTCATTAGTCTTTTGAGTTACAAAGAGTCGGATAACACAGAAGTACAGTTTATAGTTCATATAGTTCATATAATTCATTTTATTCATCTTATATTCATTTTATATATTCATTCATATACATTATAAAAGTCTGCTCTTTTATTCTTGCATGTATGTACTGTTTAAGTTAGACAAAGTGTGACCACTTTAACATCTGTTTATGACCAGACAAGATCTGAATGCGTACATGGTGATTTAACAAGCTATATGTGCAAGTGGGGAGTAAGACTGATATATAGATGGTCAAAAAATTAAGTATGAGCGTTGATGTAACTGATTCATCCTGTATGTCACTGATGGCCTTGTGGGCATTACAACTAGATAAAAAGAGAACGCACTCTGTTCTCTATGTCACACTCTGTAGAAACCTGCGTTGCTGTATGAATGTCTGGCCTTCTTTGCAAAGAATAAATCTTTAAAAGACACTTTGGGTAAGACTTTGTCTTCTTTACCACAGAGAAAGCCTCTTTAAAGAAAATACAAACCGCATAGTTAAAATAAAACCACTGATGTTTATGGTACAGATTAAGATCACCCTCATATACATTTAACTTGACGCTCAAAAATAAAAGCTGTAGGCAGCACTTACATAATTTAACCAATAGGTGGCAACCAGTCATCAGAAAAATGCCACTGAATAATTCTTCAAAAATGATACATCTAGCAGTGAAACATGACGTTTTATGAGTGAATAACTGAATTATTGAAAATAAGACTAAAAATAAATATGGGTTGCACAAATTATACTGTTAGATTACTACATTTGGTGTTATCAGCAACAGTAGTATTAACACAGTACTGAATATGTTACTATTTATTTTTTATTCAGCTGATTATTTCTTCATTTATTTTTAATAAAATTACAGCTTCTAAGTTCTGTTTGTTAAAACCAAATGTGTCTTGCAGTGCTGTTTTTGTAATAAATGGAAAGCAAATTACATTTGTCTTCTCCCCTTCAAGGCTGATCCAAAAAATAGTGTGATTAGTGGCTAAAAAAAGTAATGTAATTCGAACCGTGTGATCCGTAACACCACTACTGTCCAGAAAGGCACCATTTATAAATAAAATTAATTATTAATATTATAATTAAAACTCTTCATGAATATATAATAATAACTTCTGAAGTAAAGAAAAAAGGTTTCATTTTAAGGTAAAAAACACAACACCTAATCTCTGCAGATTATCATAATAATGTCCTTGTGACACAACTTTTCATCATCAGCAAAATCAGACCAAGTGGACAGTACACGAACAAAAGCGAAGGTAAAAGGTGAATGTTGAAGGAAAAAACAGCCACTTACTTCCATACTAATTTTGTTCCTATGATTGTCAGTGGCTTCCTTTTTTCCTAACATTCTTCAGAAAATCTTGTTTTGTGTTCAACAGTTAAAATATTCATATTAAGGTGATCTCTTTAAGCATGCAAACCTTAACAGGAGGAGTTCAGCACCTTTTAAAGGCGCTGTTCAAATTACCATGTAATTTCTTGTAATGCCTAAGGTCACAATTTCACATCAGATCCAGTATTTTTGACTGAACCTTCAACCTTCGTGTTAACAGTGCAGCGCAGTACTCAATATGTGGCCACCACACTGGAGGGTGGCCAACAAAAGGGCCAGTGTGGAGACCTGGGAAAAGACGCTGATCTAATTATTTTGGCTCGGGATGCCTGCGAGCACTCAAGCCTCTGAATCACCACCTTTCACACCGGATTCTCCTTTTTCAGTGAATTACTCGCCTGGCAACTGTCGGCAAGCAGGCCGGTCGGAGTGCTCATAAAGAGGTGATGGCAAACAGCACGATGGCTGCAGTACGCCGAGTCGCCCCCGTGGGAGAGTACGGCTCCAGGATTGGGGGCCGAACACCTTCAGCCAGACTGAGAATGTAGAAGCTTGTTAACACTCCATCTTTTCCTCTGGAGAACTGTTTAGCGAGGAACTGGTTGCCAGATTCATAAAATAAAGGAGCGGGATAAAGAGGAGAAGCTGAACTCACTGGGAAAAACAACACCGCTAAGAACCCATTTAGGTAAATTGTAGCTTCCCATGAAGCAAATTGAGAAGAACATTGCATTCTTCTCCACCAATGAAGGGATTGTTTAGGGTTTGACCATATTCAATTAAATTAAATTCATGTTAGTATCATATATCGACAATAGGCAAATATATCTTCAAGAGCTGAGACCTATGACGATTTTAAAGACGATATTTAGCTCATTTCACTTTAATGTAGACCTATTACAGGTTTTAATTGCATTATTAAAAAAATGTATAGTATTATTATTTTTATTCATCATCCTAGCCTATTTTTTCAGTGCATGCATTGACTGCTCCTTCAAATACACGGATTATACATACCTGTCTTATTTGTGCTTAATTTGAAGGAATGATAAACATGCACAATTTTCAGAAAATAACCTATTTATTTAATTAAAAAATATGTTATAAATATTTATATAGGCTTTTAAAATATATTTAATTTATTTTAACTAGCCTATATTAAATTAAATTACAATCTGTATTATACCATTCGTTTTGGCTTTAACAAATTATTGAACAGATTATTAATAACTTATCAAAGAACATTTTACTGAGCTCAGTGAAAAGTTTTGTATGTAGGTCAAATAGGTTATTTAATATTAGAGTTATTAGGCTATTGCCGACTTGCCGCAGCCATGTCTAAAATGAAACTCTTATTGGAAAACAATAAACACGTATGCTAAGCGCAACATTGTATTAGATCTTAGCAAACACAAATGTGACACTGTTGATGATTTCTTTTGTGATGATTAGACCTGAAGCCGCACAGCGCTTACTAAACAAAACATTGGAAAACTTCACCGCATAGAAACGTGCGGGCAGCGAGTCCTCCATCCGCCTCCCGTCAGAAAGGACCTTAATGCATCCTTGTTTTTTCTGTGCGTAGATAAATATATTTTCATTTGCTTTCATCCATGTATATTATATCCTTTTTCCGGCAGTCCCACGGGCCGTGGATAATGGCATGAACCCGAAGTCACAATCAAATCCTATCCCGTGTCACACTGTTGCATCGAGTCTTGTTTGAAATTATTTTGGTCTCAGCACCTACTTAGCTGTAAGAGCGCAGTGATTTGGATTGGTTTAAATTATTATCCAAGATCAAACGTAATGCAAATGCAGTAGGTTATTAAATAAGTTTTTAAAAAATCAGCCGAAAGGTTATTAAATATGTTTAAATACGGTTAAATGTAGTAATAAATTATTTAGTGGTGGGCCGTTATCGGCGTTTATGTGCTGCGTTAACGTGAGACTCTTATCGCGCGACAAAAAAAAAATATATATCGCCGTTAATCTAATCTCAAAGTTGGGCTGGGAGTAGGGTCTATTCTATGCAAGCTATGATGACTTTCACCTTGATATTTTAGCTTGGATGTATACCTGACCGGTGAGCCGTCTGACAAAAAAGTGCCCTTCTGAATCAAATCAGCAGGATGCCTGTCTCTAACTGCAGTTCGGCAGTTTCACTTTAACTCACAAACATTTCACTTATGCGCCGTGACAAACTGGGGTATTAGACGCAAATAAGGAGTAAGGACTGGTGAGAGTGTTATGGAATTTAATAACGCTCGCCAAATGAGAAAACACTTCCGCATTTCGCAATGTGTTTGTGTGTGTGTGCGTCTGTGTGTCTGTGCCGTCCTTTACTGACAGCCGCCTGGATGGATATTGTCAGAAAATAGGGCGAAAAGTCCTACATGATGGTAATAGTTTGTCAGTAATGCCACTAATATCTGCATACTCCACGTCTTAATTCCATTTCTGTTTAGTTCAGTTATGACTTTAGTTGCATTAAGGTAATCAAAAATGGCTGTTTACATGGTAGACTCTTAATCAGAGTATTGTTTTAATCATATTAAAATCGTATTAAAGTATTGTTGCCCATGTAAACATACTCAATGCTTGACACCATCAGGGCTCTGTGAACTTGCCTTTGCGAAGCAGCATTTTCTGTATGTAAGCACATCAAAAGCAAGTATGAAATTGCTGTTTGGAGCTTATGTAGGCCTACAGTTCAACATTCATGCTTAACTGAATAAACAGTGAGTAAACACAAGCACATCTTATTGAACATCATTTATTTTCATCACTAATTATCATAGTAGAACAGTTTCTCAAGCAGTTTGTGATACATTTTGGAAACAGCAGATGAGCCGCTGGTCTAATGTGTCACCTGGCTTGAGAAACCCGTTCTCAAAGACTTATTATTTGGGTAGCACACATATTGTGAATGCCATCGGCAGAATTCAAATGAGCCATTTTAATCTAGATTAATATCCAGATTAAACTAGATTTAAAAAAATTAATCTAGGCCCACCTATAAAATTATTACATTGCAAGTAAACACAACACTGCCGCGCCCCCATGCGATAGTATTGTATATCTGCGATCTCACAGGGGGACAATATGGCGATCTGAAAATTTCACATATCGCCCAACACTAGTTTAAATTTCACTGCTAAAAGTCTAAACATGTCATGTGTAATACATTTTCCTCCGCTTATCCGGGGTCGGGTCACGGGGGCAGCAGTCTTAGGAGAGAACTCCAGAGTTTCCTCTCCCCAGACATTTCCTTCAGCTCCTCCAGGGGGATCCCGAGGCGTTCCCAGGCCAGCCGAGAGACATAGTCCCTCCAGCGTGTCCTGGATCTTTCTTGAAGCCTCCTCCCGGTGGGACATGCCTGGAACACCTCCCTAGGTAGGCGTCCTGGAGGCATCTGAAACAGATACCCGAGCCACCTCAGCTGACTTCTCTCAATGTGGAGGAGCAGCAGCTCTACTCCGAGTTCCTCCCGGGTGACAGAGCTCCTCAACTTGTTTATAAGGGTGCGCCCTGCCACCCTGCGAAGCAAACTCTATTCTGCCGCTTGTATCCTAAATCTTGTCCTTTCGGTCATGACCCAAAGCTCATGACTATAGGTGAGAGTAGGAACGTAGATTGACCAGTAAATCGAGAGCTTTGCCTTTTGGCTCATCTCCTTCTTTATCACAACGAACCGGTACATCGACCGCATTACAGCTGCCGCTGCACCAATCTGCTGGTCAATCTCACGCTCCATCTTTCCCTCACTCGTGAACAAAACCTCAAGATACTTGAACTCCTCCACCTGTGGTAAGGACTTTCCTTCAACCTGGAGATGGCAAACCACTGAAAACTGAAGAGCAAATCCATCTATGCCCCGAAGTCCCAAACCAAGCAAGTCAGTGGTGACAGTGGCGAGGAACAAACTTCACCAATTGACGAAAGTGAAGGAAAAAAACCTCAAGAGAAATCAGGCTCAGTTATAAGATAAACTGTACTTTTGATATTTTTGAAAGGGAGATTCTGCACTTTTTGGTCAGGTCCGACTGTGCACATTCCTGACCTTACTTGTTCAATTGTCAAGTAATTGTGGTCTGCAGAAAAATAATAAAGCATCAAGACAATCTGCTTCCAGACCTGCTTTAGCAGCACATCTGCAGATCTACTTAGCACGAGGTGACAAGCATGAAAAACAGCTCCTGATGGTTCTTCACAAGCACAGGAAAAGTAAGCAATGACCTGGTGAAAGAATTGTTACGACATTCCTGTTGTCTATAGACCTTTTTCTTGGCTGCTGCATGGAGGCCGCCATAGCGACCAGCGTCTTCCGGTGAATGGTTAGAACTTCCGTTTACAGTGTTTAAAACTGGTAATTTGCGCTCCGAAAATGGGTTTCAATAGCGTTTTGAGTGGATTACGGAGTGATTTGGTGACACACAACTTTGAAAGGTGTGTGTTAAAGGCGTTATAATCTGTCAGATGTGGTTCAAGCGCGAGAGAAAAATGTTCTCCTAGTTCACATGTCTGCCGTCAGAAATACAGTGTGTGCGTGTTTCCCCGGCCTGTCAGCTGTTAGCTCAGCGGCTCTTTAGCACACACACGCACGCAATACTTCACTGCATCTGGCTGATTTGCTGTTCATTCTAATTGCGAGCCGTTTATGTTTAATTTAGTGTGTTGTATTTACCACGGTTTGTGTTTTTCTGTCATTTCAAAACGTCACTTTATTTTCACTTTGTCACAGTTATTAAATCAGTGTGTTAGTAGGACTGTACAGCAGGCTACGTGTGTGTGTCAAACATTTTGGTGAGCTATATTTGTTTGGGTTGGTTATATATCTGAAAGAAAGAGAAACTGTTGACTTTAGCGATGACGAGGCTTGATTTAAACGGCAGAAGATGCCGTCTGTCAACGAGTGGAAAATGCCTTAGCCATCGTATTAGATCACATTTTTTTTAAATGATCAGTCCAGGAGGTGGCGCTGATCGACAACAGTATTAGTTCAAAGATGATAAAAGCAGGTAAAATAGATTAAAACTATCGTTTCAAAGCTGTCCAAATGTGACCGTCTACACGCAGCAGCTGCCGACCGGAAGTTCTTCGCATTCTCCTTGCGCATACACGCAAAGCATAATGGGTAATTTGGCGTTCCATGAAAAAGGTCTATATTAGTCCTTTAGCAAACGAAAAAACCCCCAAAACAAGTTTTCTTAGATCCAGTTACAGAACAGCTTGTTGATAAGGTTAGCGAGGTCAGCAGTGGCTCATTAGTTTGAGATTCAGTTCGTTCAACTGCATTAAAGGACATCTGAGACATAAATCAAAGCATCAAAGTCAGCTCAACATCATCCAATCCTGCAATAGCATGTGAGATCAAATCAAGTCCTGCAATTCCTGACTGTATCAATCTGAATACCCCATTCATCCATTTTCCAAACTCTTTGCCCCATCTATGGCCCCAGAATTGGAACTTCCCCATTAAGTCTTAATGATTAACGGTAAGTGAACTTGACTTGCTGTTCTTGAAGGAGGCATGAACTCAAACTTCAGGCTAATGATATTACACAGAAAATGTACAGTTGAAGTCAGAATTATTAGCCCCCCCGAATTATTACCTCTCGTTTATTTTTTTTATCCAATTTCTGTTTAACGGAGAGACGATTTTTTCAACACATTCCTAAACATAATAGTTTTAATATCTCATCTCTAATAACTGATTTATTTTATCTTTGCCATGATGACAGTAAATAATATTTGACTAGATATTTTTCAAGACACTATACAGCTTAAAGTGACTTACAAAGGCTTAACTAGGTTAATTAGGCAGGTTAGGGTAATTAGGCAAGTTATTTTAAAATGATGGTTTGTTCTGTAGACCATCGAAAAAATATATACCTTAAAGGGGCTAATAATTTTGACCTTAAAATGTTTTTTTTTATTCAAAAAATACTTTTATTCTAGCCAAAATAAAACAAATAAGTCTTTCTCCTGTAGTAAAAATATTATCAGACATACTGTGAAAATTTCCTTGCTCTGTTAAACATCATTTAGGAAATATTTTAAAAAGAAAAAAAATTCAAAGGCGGGTTAATAATTCTGACTTCAACTGTATGCAATCAAGGCTAGGTAATTATTCAATGGAATTATATTCATGCACATTTTGTCAATAAACCTGATTCTATTAAATCTCTAGTATGTGCTTTCGAATGGAGCAGCATTTAGCAAGTCATAGTTTGCAAAAATTGGTTTTAAAATATAATTTAATTGAAAAGGCTGCATGATGGTATACGGTTTTTAATCCCTAGACATGGCATGACAAGGTGGCTTCATGTCCAGTGTGTTACCCTTACAAATCTCTCCGGGAGGGAATGTACAGGTATGGAAACATTTGCACCAGCTCTGCTACTCGACTCTCCAGTGTTTTCGCATGGCTAGTGTTGTTGTTTTGGATGTCTCCTTTGACTTGAATCGCAGAATGATAAACGAATTAAGCAAGAGGGGGAAAATTGCATGTCAAAGACAAAGTTCCAGGACACACCCACTGATTGTGTAATTATCACAGACTAATGAAAGCTTAAAAGTATTTAGGAGCCAAAACGAACTTGCCCAAAATTCAGCTTTAGTGTGCAGTTCTGAACTACCCAAACAAACTGAAAAGAGATTTGTTTTAGATGGTTTTTGCTTAAAATAATTTCTGTTGTTTATCGATTTGGTTTGAAGTATACTAGGGCTTTAAATGCAGTTAAATCTTCTGTTTAAAATGCAACACTATGGGGATTTAATGGGTTTCTTGGTGGGTATTTGGAGGGGTTTGTGGGTCCCTGTGAGAGCGCCCTCTGGCCTTTGGAGATTTTGTTGAATGCAGTGCTTTTTATCGATGTTGGCCAAAGCATCACTTCAGAGTTCCTAGTAACTGCGAATACCACCTGGGAAATGGGCTGAGGGGAAATTTAGTTCTTGAGGAACCATTCTAGTGGTTAGTTTATATAACTAATGGCACCTAAAGATCCAGTAACTAGTGCAAAAACCCTGAAAAATTAGGCCTGGAACTTGAAGAGAAAGTTCAAACAAAAATGAAAATTACTTCACCATTACTCTCCCTTGTGGATTTGAGTTTCTTTCTTCTGCTAAACACAACAGAATATATTTTGAAGAATGTGGGCTCCTGATACCAATTGACTTCCATAGCAAATTTCCCTAGTACAGCAGTCAATGGGTGCCAAGTCAATGGGTGCCAGCTACTAGCTTTTGTGTTCAAGGAAAGAAACTCAGACAGGTTTTGAACAAGTGAAGAGTTAATAAATGATGGAAGAATATTCATTTTGGGTGAACTATTTGGATTTAGAGCCAGCAATTTGCCATGAAATAAATCCACAAACTATTTGGGAAAAAGGGTTTACTGCCCAATTGATAAACCCAGTGCTATAGAACGTTTTATTAATATATTGCTGTGGCTTAATGCCATTGACTGACTGACTGGGCTTGCATATACCATGCAAGGCCGCTGAATATTTCTTAACAGCTAACAAATAGCTAATTGCTAACAGTCCTGAACCAAAAACGTAACTGTAATTTTAAATCAAACTAATTTTTTCATTCAGACCTTATTTTCAAATTACATGCAAAATGTCCCACCAAGTACACGCTGGTTAACAACATGGGATTTTGATGTAGCGTGCATTTAACGAGAGTGGCCAGGATTGCAGGTTGCATATAAAGCAAGCTGACAAAATACAAAACATGTGGCTAACAAAACTGTTTTAAACTTAACACATTCATTGAGACTCTTTACACGACGTTATCAAATAATCCAACTAATTCAGGTGCTCAGTATCACCAAACACAGAAGAAACTTACATATAAATCAATCAATCAAATCTGTTTTTAAATGTAAGAACTTGAGGACCACCCTCGGAGTAAACTCAATGTTGGCCCCACAATTGGAAACAAACTTCAAAAGAGATGGTAAGAGCAAACATTTGTTTGTAGTTCAACCCATCCAGTTTCCCCCTGAAGGCTTGCATCATTCTGAGGAGACCTGACTCTGCCAGATGTACACCATCCAGAAACTGTGACCTAAAAATACAATGCTGCCCTAACAAAGGCAATTTTAGAGTTTTAAATCAAATCAGGGGGAGACCAATTTAAAACAATATATTGGAGAAAGGTGCTGGAATCAGAACCAGCATTTACATGGAAACAGATGCATGTAAATCTAGGAGAGATGTTTCCATGCAGCCAGCTAACAAGTACAAAGGATAAGCAAGAACATCGTGCTGCCTTCTAAGAAATGGCTTCAGCCAGATTTTAAAGCCGTATTACATGTGTTGTAAATTCATACCATCAATCTAGATCTACTGGATGTATCTTTCCAAACACGTTCCTGGAGGCCCTCGGCACTGCACAGTTTGCAGATTTTCTTTGTCTAACACACATCCTGAGTCTCCATTAATGAGCTGATGAATCCAGTGTGCTTGATGAAGATGTTCAAAATGCTAAATATCTGTTCATCTTCATATCAATCTTTAAAATGATTCCTAAATATGCATCCATTCTTGAAATCACATCCTTTCACCAATTTTTTCCATTAAATCATTAATATTATTCCTACTATAGCATCAATCCTTAAATTATTTATGTCCATCCAGGGCCGGAGCAAGCTGAACTGGCGCTCTAGGCAAAGGACGATCACGCCGCCCTCAACCCGAAAGTAAAAAACGAAAGTGACTGCTGGACCGGGACCGGAGGGGGAGGGTGGGGAGGGTGTCGCAGATGAAAGTAAAGACTGGGGACGCTGCCCTAACTATTCTGCCACTCTAGGCAGCCACCTAGGTCGCCCCTATGGACACACCGGTTCATCCAATCTTTAAAAATCATATCCATCCATTCACTCATCTATTCATCCTTTTATCTTAAAATAGCTCATATCCATTCATATTCATTCATTTATTAATTCAGCCATCCATACTCACAGCTTTGAAATGACTTGTATTCATTCATTCAATAAATCAATCAATCAATCATTCACCCCTCCATCTTTAAAATTATTCATATCTGTCCATCTATCCATCCATCCATCACTAATACATCTTTTACAATCATATTCACACAATCATTCATCCGTCTATCTTTAGAACTTTACACTTCATCTATGCACTCATCCTTAAAACTTAAAAAAACATGTTCATTCACTCATACATGAAATTATTTATCCATCCAAGAATTCATTCATTCATTCATTCATTCATTCATTCATTCATTCATTCATTTATTTATTCATTCAAACATTTATGAAATAATTTTTCCATCCAAGAATTCATTCATTCATTTATGAAATTATTTATCCATCCAATAATTAATTTATTCATTCATTCATACGTGCATTTATCCATTTATTTATTTATTTATTTATTCATTCAAATATTTATGAAACAACTTTTCCATCTAAGAATTCATTCATTCATTTATTCAAACATTTATGAAATAATTTTTCCATTCAATAATTCATTTAATCATTTATCCATTCAAAAATTTTCCATCCACGTATTAACTCATTCATTCATTCATTCATTCATCCTTCAAACTCTTCATCTTTAAAATGATTCAAATGCATCCAACCATTCATACTTACATCTTTTAAATGATTTATATCCATTTGAGCATTAATTCATTCATTGCTTCATATTTAAAATTAACATCTTCCATTCATCTATTCATCATAAAAACTTTTTAAACATTCATTCATTCATTCATTCACTCAATCTCTAAAATTCTTCATATCCATCCATGCACTACATCCACCCATACTACCATCTTTGAAATTACATTAATTAGTTCACCCCTCCATCTTTAAAACAATTATAATCCATCCATGCATGAATCTATCATTTAAAATGTATTCACTAATCTATATTCAGCAACTTAATATTCATCCTTAAAATTCAATCATCAATACATCCATTTATTCACCCATAATTCCGTCTTTGAACCCATCTTTTACTCCTCTACGCATCGATCCATTAATCAATCCTTAAAATTATTCATATCCATCCATACATCTTTAACTTGATTAATATACATCCATCTAATTAACAAAAATCAATAATTCTAAATCCATAATCTTTAATATTATTCAAATGCACCAACCATCTTTGCTATCACTTATATCTAGCCTTATTTTAAATCTGTATATCCAACCATCCTTGCAATGTCTTAAAAAAATTAATTGACAGAGCACGTGTGATCAATGTCATAGCTCCTGACTGGACAGGAAACAGTATGTGTCACTAAACAAAGGAAGTCCAGAACATGAAACAGTGTCGTTCGCACTGAAAATACAGTCAGGAAAGATCAGATTCCAGAAGAGTGGAGTATTTTTTTCAGGGCAAAAGTGTAATTACATGCCAGCATCCAAGCTTTGCTCAGATCTTCCACAC
The DNA here is from genome assembly GCA_903798195.1 of Danio kyathit. Taxonomy (NCBI): domain Eukaryota; kingdom Metazoa; phylum Chordata; class Actinopteri; order Cypriniformes; family Danionidae; genus Danio; species Danio kyathit. The sequence continues at coordinate 7,692,493 of LR812528.1, read as the reverse complement.
AAATGATGGGATAATAACAGCTCTCTCCACAGACATAAACTCCCTCTGGGCACAGTGTTTATCTGCAGGAATGCTGGTAGTCATAACACGACTAAATATATCAAGTGTAATAGGTCAACATATAAAATGAGGAGCATATTGCAAAATATGATCACGTAATGTGACAAGTACAGTGATGTGTAATGGAGTGCAGCGGCAGCCAAAGTTCAGAAGATTTCAACTTTGACCTGCACAAATTGAAAGACTGCTGATATTTATCAAATAATGACATCTAATGTCTGTCCAAGTATTCCAAGTTTGTCATATGTAATAATATTTTAGAGAACAAAGAAATGTTTGATTACACTGTTACATATCTGTGAAATCTCAAGCTAACAACATGTCAGCGTCACCTAGCTACAAGTTAAAACTTCTTAAACATCCTACAACATTTCATAACATTGAGTCAATGGCTGAAACATTTTAAGATTTTAAATTGTGATAGGTCCTAATTGTGATAATCACATGACTAGCATATTGCTAGCATTAATAGTATTAGGATAATACTTACTTGGGCTGCGTCCGAAACCGCATACTTCCATACTATATAGTACGCTAAAATAAGTATGCAAGCCGAGTAGTATGTCCAAATTCATAGAATTCGAAAATCAGTATGCGAGAAGTACCCGGATGACCTACTACTTCCGGCGAGATTCTGAAGTGCGCATCCCATTCATGCTGCGCTATCCCATGGTGCATTAATGAATGGGAGTGAAGCGACGCAACTGACGCAGGTAGGTCACGTGACCAGGACAAAATGGCAGATGTAATATGTCCGAATTCCATTGATACTTCTTACATTCATACTGTATAGAACATACTTTTCTAGCGGCTGAGTAGTACGTTTAAATTCAAAAGCAGTACCTACTGAGTAGCAGGCGGTATCGGACGCAGCCTTAGTAAGCACCATGCAAGCAACATGCTGCTGGAGTTCTCTAAGTGGTTGCTAGGGAGTGGCTTGACAGCAGCCAATGATGATATTAGGATGGGTAGAATGTTCCATTTCTGACTCTAAGGGGGCCCGGTATAGCTTAAACTGAATTCTTTTTAATTTTTTGGTAAGAATAATATAAGAATAAGTTAGAAAAGGCAGGTATTTCGACACCCCAGTGCTGCAGTAGACAGGGGTTTATGGGCCACAATTCTAATTTTGTACCCCTTCCCCATGGCCCTTAAAACAGAGTGTGAAGAGGAAGGGCTTTAAATATACCTCTAAAGAAATGGGACAGCACTAAAACACCTGCACGCATCATCATATGTCATTGCGATCTCTTGCTTTATATGAGATCAGACGATTGCGACTGCTGTAGTTATTCCAGTTGCTTTATTTTTTGGTATTTATCTTCAGGAAATCACTGAAGGCAATGATATTATGTTATCATAATTATATAATGTGGCAATAAGATCATAACTGTACTGTGCTGTATTTACATCTATGTAACCACACGATAACAACATTAACATTATACCAGACACTGTAACAAGCTCATTCCCAGCCACTAGACTGTTCTGACAGGGTATTCAATTGTGGGACTGCTATTCAAGAGCTATTATTATGGATTATATATAGCAAAATTTAGCATTTTTTAAAATAGTTTTTTTAAAGACCATGATGGTAAAACACGAACATGGTTATGAATATATTAAAACATGTGCTTGTTTGTTGTAAAATTTCATAATAATGACAAAAAAATACTAACTTTTCTATAATCTCCTGACTTCTGTGTGAAGTCATTTTGCCGCTGTAGATGGTGTATTCTAGGAAATTTTCTTACCCCTTGATTTCGAGTGTGGTCCTGAAAAATCTCTGTTTCAAGGGCTAGCCCTTCTCCTTAGCCCTACGCCTTCAAGCTAAAGAGAATTAGGACACCCCTACCCCTTCACGTGAACGTGCAAAATGAGTAACAGGAAGGTCTAAGGGGTAAAATTGGAATCGGGCCTAAATGTGTTGCGCTGTTTGTGTGTACTGCTAAACACAACAACAATGGCTGAGAGAGAAGAACAGTTTTGGCCAACAGCCTTCTCCAGGAAAAGCACCACTATGGCACATTATATTCCTTTATATTTGATGTGGACAGAAATCAATGGAACAATATTTACAACTTTATCAGATGTGACGTGACACTGTTGTGCTTCTTGTCTGGTGTGTGAAACGCTCCGAGTTTTTACCCTCCAGTGTATTTTTGTTGCTAAGGCGCAGTTCCAGAACACAACCATCAATTGTGTAGCTGTCACGGACCAATAACTGAAACGTAGTCCCCCAAAAAGTTAGCTTGAACTGTTTCAAACTGTCAAAACACTCAAAAACAACTTTGGCCAGATTAGTTTGAATTGACATAATTTCAGTTCTTTTCTCAATTTAAGGTAAAAAAAGAATACCAGGGTCTTAACCCATTTGCTTTACCAGCTTTCATGACTAAAATAAAATACGCTGTGACCAGCTTGCAACCCAGGGCACTGGAATACAGTAGGGTAAACTGGAAGTAGGCGGGGTTACACAAAACAAAACAGATGCTGTGTCTCAATTTGCATACTATCCATCCTAAATAGTATTTGAAAATAGAATTAGTATGTCCCAAACCATAGTATGTTGAAAAGAGTATGCCAAAGGTTCCCGGATGGTTTACTATTTCTGGTAAAAACTCTAAGGCCCAATCCCAATTCTACCCCTTAGCCCTTCCCCTTACCCCTCGTTTTGCACATTCACGTGAAGGGGTAGGGGTGTCCCAATTCTCTTAAGCTTGAAGGCTTAGGGCTAACGGGAAGGGATATACACCCCTTCAAACGAAGATTTTTCAGGACCACACTTAAAACCAAGGGGTAAGAAAATTACCGAGAACACACCAGCCACAGCTGCACCCGGAGGTAAGGAGATTCACAAATTAGTATTTCTTTGTCATTATTACGAATTTTTACAACCAACAAACATATGTGTTAATATATTCATAACCGCGTTCATGTTTTACCGTCATGCTTTTTAAAAAATAACGCTAAAATAAAAACCACAAAATTTTGCGATCTTTAATCCATAATAATAACTCCTGTACAGCAGTCCCACAACATTCTGACACTCGAATACCCTGTCAGAAAAGTCTAGTGACTGGGAATGGGCTTTTTACAGTGTCTGCTACTGTAATGTTAATGTTGTTTTTGGTGTTTACATACATGAATATGGCCACTGTGTAAATGCACAGTATAGTTATGATCTTATTGCTACATTATATCATTGTGATAACATAATATATGCCTTCAGTGATTTCCTGAAGATAAATACCAAGAAATAAAGCAACTGGAATAACTACAGCAGTCGCCATCGTCTGATCTCATAAGAAGCAAGAGATCGCGATGACATATGATGACGTGTGCAGGTGCTGTAGTGCAGTCCCAGTTCTTAGGGGTAAATTTTGAAGCCCTTCCTCTTCAAACTCGGTTGTAAGGGCCAGGGGAAGGGGAAGGGGTACAAAAATAGAATTGGGCCTAAGTGTAAAAGCATCTATACTCTAACTCAATATATTGCATGTTGGACATGAATTTGTTTAGAACTGCAAGCTTGGGTAAAAAGTGTAAACAAACTACAAACATGGTGGACCAACCGCCAAATACAGAGGCTTAGGTAAAGTTGTTTGAATGAGGGTTAATCAATATTTAGCCTACTGGGCCATGTTATACCGTGTTTTCCATGTTATATTTCAACTGCCACAACAATGTGAACTTATATCAAGATATGTTTGGACATTAACTTCTGAATGCATAATTACACAAAGACCTGAGGAGATTTCTCTGCATGAAAGACTCGCGAATGGCAGATTATCCTGCTGCTTCTCCAATAAGGTTAGTAATGAAATATGAAAGAAATGTGATGTGTCGAGATGATTGACAGGGGACGTAACTAAGAAACATAACGATCTGTTAACGAGAAAGTAGTATGTCCCAAAGCTTGCACACTCTTCTGTTACACACTCAAAAGTATATACTTTTCCTTTACAAAAAAGTAAATACTTTTAGGGCGTAGTACAAGTATGTGAATTTGGACGCAGAGACAAATGCTATGTCCAAAATGGCATACTTTCCTACTATATAGTATGCAAAAAACAATAACAAGAGTAGTATACATGCAGAGTGGTTTCTTCGAATGTATAGTTTCTAAAAAACAGTAGCTGAGATGTACCTGGATGCAATAGTATCTGGATGCAGCCTTTATGATGCAAGCTGAGATTGCATCACTCAGCGATGCAATGTCAGACACAATGTACTCAATGGAGTGAGTGACGTCACTCTGACAGGTAGGGTTAGGGGTGGGGTTAGGTGAGTGCATTAAAAAGCATTGGATGCAGCTCAGATTGCACTGCACCAGATCTGCATCCAGACCCCTCTCCCTGGATGACCTACTACTTACACTTCTGTAGTGCAAATCCATTGGACACTTTATTATCCCAAAATGCCATGCGAAAGAATTTATGAATGGGAGTGAAGCAACACAACTACACCAGGTAGGTAATGTTTTAATGACAAATGGAGGATGTAGTAAGTCCAAATTTTCCATTCATACTATAGAATGTGTTTTTCTAATGATTGTGTAGTAAGGTGTGTAGTTTAATGCAGTACGTACTCAAGTAGTATGCGAGTTTAATGCAGCAAGTAAGCAAAACTGACTGTAGTCAACTTATCTGTAATGTAACTTAAGCATAACTGCCTGTAGTAATGTTTTTTTTTAATAAACAAGTGTTAACCTGACTTGTTTCTTAAATCCACAAACATATCATGGTGTTTTATGCAGTTATATATAAAGCATCATTAAAATAGTCAGCTGAACTTTAGTGTTACAGGAACATGGTCATGTCATCCTAACTTCACCAGCAGCTCTAAAATTCAGCAATGACCTTTTATCGAGTGTGTAATGGCTGGAAAGCTGACAAAACTCACATTAACAAAACGTCAGGCAGTCTCAGCCCACCTCGCTGGCTCGTGTCAGGCGACGTGCTGCAATTTACATCCGCAGACACGAGGATAACATAAACTTTCCATCCAGGAGAGCAGTCTGCAAAGTCTATAACTCTTGCCACACTCATATGGTTGTTATGATGTTGGCAAAATGGCCCAAAATGGGGGTGGTGAGCAGTATTCTGCATAGAGGAAGGGGAGGAAACTTTCAGAGAGATTACCAACCAGACTTGTGCACCGTCTGCCAACATAATAGTTTATTTTAGAAAACCTTTTGTTTTTAGTGCAAAGCAATGAATTCCATTTACATGAGGTGACCCCTGAGTCACACTTTTCTGTGTGCCATCCTCAAAGAACTACAGTCTGCACTCTTCATTTCTGCAGTCTTTTTTCAGTTATGCCATTGAGGAAATATTTTAGGAAGTTTTTTCTTAGTCTAGAGATCAGTTTATTAATCTGAAGTACCTTTTTCAAAAAAAAAAAAAAAAAAAAAAAAAAACCTTTTATCCGCTTAAAGGGTTGTATGGATGTTAAAGGTTCTTCATTACTGATGGCAATTAAGAGGTTTTATTTTTTAAGAGAAGTTTTCTCTTGTTAGTCTTGACAACTTGTCGTGCAGAGGTTTATTAAAACCATCAGAATTGTTGCCCTCACAAATTCCCCATATGACTGAATCTTTGTGCTATTCTATATAAAATTAGCTTAATTTTACTCCTGTTTTTACAGGGTTCATATACATTTTTACTACTAAAATCCCATGATTTTTCCAAGATTTTCAAGTAAATTTTCATGACCTAATGTTTCATGCAATGTCTACATATGCGTGGTAAAAGAAAAACAATGCATGTTCAAATTTATTACAGAATATCGTAAAACACCCAGCAATCTATTTGGTTTCAATTTATATTTATATCTATCTAAAATTGATGTAGATAATGCTTACACCGCACTAATAATGTGAGAGTATGTGATGGGCCAAGGACAGAAAAGAAGTTTATAACATATATTCAAGTATACAGATATCTGTTTTCCATGACTTTTCCAAAACTTTGTGGGTTTTTTGTTTTTCCAAAAATTTTCCTGGCCTAGAAAATGCCATGTCAAAATTAGAAGACTTTTCCAGGTTTTCCATGACCGTATGAATCCTGTTTTTACTATTTACAGTCCATGCAACAACATTTTTAAACATTTAAAAAGTGCATTATAAAAGAAATAAATATAGTTAAAGATGGATCAATGTATATGTAATGTAAAAGCAGTAATTATTGCTAATTAAATATCAAAAGGGTGAGGAAGAAATTCATCCAATTTGATTGTCGATGATGAAAAATCTATGATAAAAAGTACCAAAGGAAAAATTTCTGCTAAAACTAAATGTTGTTTGAGGTAAATGTTTTTTAGCCAACGTTAACATGAATTAACATTGAAAAAACTTTACGACTGAGACTGTTATTCTGGAACAATTTTCTGAAATGCAGCAAATAAACAATTTACAAAAAAAAATAAAAAATTGCGATCTCTTGCTTCATATGAGATTGACGATCATGACTGCTTTAGGTATTCCAGTTGCTTTATTTTTTGGTATTTATCATCAAGAAATCACTGAAGGCATATATTTATGTTATCATAACGAAATAAGATCGTAACTATACTGCGCATTTACACAGTGGCCATATTCATCTTTGTAAACACACCAAAAACAACATTAACATTATAGCAGACACCGTTAAAACTCCTTACTTCCATGTGCAGCTTTGCTGCCATTGTGGCTGGTTTCTAGGAAATTTTCTTACCCCTTGGTTTCAAGTGTGGTCCTGAAAAATCTCTCTTTCGAGGGACTAAAGAGAATTGGGACACCCCTACCCCTTCATGGGAACGCACAAAATGAGGGGTAGGGATAAGGGGAAGGGCTAAGGGGTAGGGATTGGGATATAGTATCAACACATCTTTAAAAATTGATAATGTAATCTTAATCCACATACAGTCTACATGCTTCATGTATGTGCTTTAATTAATGTCTATATGCAAATGTGCAAAATCAAAATTGTAACTGAATTAGTTATTGCATGGATTAACTAAATGAATTAAAACAAAATTAAAATAAGCTTGTTACTAGAAATAAAAGGTCAACTTGCCTCATAGTATATTGGCGAAGGTTTTGGGAAACACCTCCAAATCATTAAATCCAGATGTAAAAATCACTTCCATAGCCAATTTGTATAAAATATACTAAGAGCATTTGCAAAAAAAAAAAAAAAAAAAAAAAGTGGATCAACTTCAGGAGCTCTGTGAATTAAAGCATGAGACTGTGATAGGTTCCCACCTGTGCAATAAGTGCATTTGTGGAATTTACATAATCCAACATGACTGAGCACCAATGCACAAAGTAAGTTCCATAAAGTCTTAGATAAATGAGTTTGGTGCAAAAAAAAAAATGACTGGCCTGCATCTCAACCCAACTGAGACTGAGAGAGCCCGCCCTTTTTGTCCAACACCAGCGCCTGACCTCACAAACACGCTTCTATAAGAATGGTCAAAATAAACACACTCCTAAGCCTAAGAGCTGAAGCTGCTATAGATGCAAAGATTGATCCAACTCCATATTAAACCCTAGAGATTATGATTGAGACGCCCTTAAAAGTGCATGTGCATGTGCATGTAAGGCAGATGTCCCAAAACCAATATAGTGTATTTTACATGAGCTTAAATAACAATTAGATTAAATGAGTAATTCATATGGATTCATTGGATAAACAAAATGATAGCGTTAAATGAAATATCCATTGGCAAGTTCAAAGAGTTTGGCAGGACATGAGGGCAAGTAAAGTTGAATTTTCATTGTAATCTGAACTATTCCTTCCAGTTTTTGCCCACAAAGTAATGGTGTCCACATACTTCCAGTCATTACGTTTACATATAACAGGATGTGCAGCAGAACATATCCAAAACATACAGACGCCTCATTGTAGAAGATATACTCATTTAAAGCTCATAAAGAGATGAATGGCACCTGTTCATTAAAAGCAGTGAAGGATAAAGGGGAGAATGTTATGTTTGGTCGTGCATTGCTGGACTTGCTGGAGCAGGCCTGAGAGCCAGCCAGCCTTTATTGAGACATCTTCTGGCTTTCATCGCCTCCAGCCTGTCAATAGTAAACCGCGTACCTCTGGGGACAAACCTTCACAGATGTACATCTCCCACAAAACCACTCAAACAGATGCGGAAAGCAGAGTTGCAAAATGATCCTTTTTCATGTGCATCCAAGGGTGCTAATAAACCTTTTGTTAAGGGGTTTTGTTGTTGGCGATCATATGCTTCACATACTTGAGCTTGCAGAGAAGCCAAATTGTCCTAAATGGTTTTATATTAAATCGACAAAAAGGAGAGATTGTGTGTTTTTTTAAAACACTTGGCCAATATCCAAATTCCAACCCAGGCTCATTCTGAAAACGTAGTCCCGTGAGTGTTTCTGGAGGCCACGTATGGAGGTACATATTTTTGCAGTGTTTGTTTTCGCGAAACCGCGAGAGGCCGCTGCGTGCGCTTTTTCGTATCTCAAATGTCTCTCGTGAGTGTCGTTCATGCCCGCGCTGTTCTCGCGTAAACCCACCAGAGGCCGCTGTCGATCGTGTTTGTCTGACTGAATGATTGACTGGGCGACCGGCCAATCAACTGACCCACCCTTCTCCTTCCCTAAACCAAACCAATTTTACCGATTGACCCGCCCACACACATACTTCCCTAAACCCAAGCAACGGTTTATAAAAGCCGTCCAGAAAAAGAAAAGCCCTTGTCGGATTTTTACCACGTTTTCGGATTTTACCACATTCTCAGCCTGTTGTTCACTCGTTAATTTTATTTTTTTGGATTCTGTTTTTGTCTTACCTGATTTCTGGAACTGCTCTTCCCCAGACTCAAACCCGGTCGTTGTCGTCGTCGTCAACTCCTCTCTGCGTCTCAAGTCCGGCGACGTACACAACGAGCTAACTGGACAAACTGGTTGCGACGGGAAAGGCCTCCACACGGAGGTAAGCGGTCAGCCGGTAAGCACCAAAAGGAACGGCATCATATCGCCCCGTAGCGTTCGCTTAGAAAATGAAATTAAGTCATAGGTACCTCCTGCTACATAATTCACGGTCTCCAGAAACGTCCACGGTACTACATTTTCAGAATGAGCCTGTGTTGCCAAATTCTCATTAGCTATGTTTTCATCCAAAGATGCTAATTAGACTTAGGGCTGCTCGATTATGGGAAAAATCATAAATCACGATTATTTTGGTCATAATTGTGATCACGATTATTCAAAACGATTATCAGTGAAAATTATTCAGCCGCCTTTGAATTATTTATTTTTTTTATAAATATTTCCCAAATGATGTTTAACAGAGCAAGGAATTTTTTTACAGTATTTTTTATAATATTTTTTTCTTCTGGAGAAAGTCTTATTTGTTTTATTTTGGCTAGAATAAAAGCATGTTAAAATATTTTAAACCTATTTTAAGATCAATATTATTAGCCCCTTAAGCAATATATTCTTTCGATTGTCTGCAGAAGAAACTACTGTAACACAATGACTTGCCTAATTACCCTAACTTTACCCTAATAGTTAAGCCTTTAAATGTCATTTTAAGCTGAATACTAGTATCTTGAAAAATATGTAGTAAAATACTATGTAGTTATCATGGCAAAGATAAAATAAATCAGATATTAGAAGTGTCTTATTAAATTTACTATGTTTAGAAATGGGTTGAAAAAAAAATCTCTCCATTAAACAGAAACTGGGGGAAAAATATAAAGGGCCACTAATAATTCAGGAGGGATAATAATTCTGACTTCAATTGTGTATATACAGTTATTTTCCTCCCTGTAAATAAGGAAAGGGAAATAAATACAATAGAATAAAAATATGAAACAAACTGTGCTTTAAGCATCTTCACTTTAAGGAAAAAAACTTTAACTATAGCTACAAAGTCCATCAGTCAAGAGCAGTGAGTGATTTTGTCCTTTAGTTGTTTGATGAACGATAAAAACGGTCTGAAGCAGGAATATTGCACGCTGTCACTTTAAGAACAGTACCTTTCTGATTTATGGTTTCACTTTCGCATGTCTTTTGATTCTCAACTCGTTTGTTTATTACATAAATGAGGCTTTATATGAATAATCACTAAACACCGCGTTTTGACACAAATTTGCATGTATATGAACACTAAAGTGTTCACATTAAGATGACTTTAGATGTGCGTGCTCTGCTCGTTTCTTAGGCTGAGCGCACACACACAACAGCATGCGATCTCTTTCACGCTTTTAAAAACATGAACGATTCGAATGTACATCAATAAATGATGCGAATCCCATGCTGCAAACGTTACATTACAGTACATGCTTTTAGTGATTTTCATGTCAAACTGAGCTTTGCAGAGCAACAAATGTGTACATCTGGAAAGGGGGCCGTATATGATGCAATAATCGTTTTATCTTGATTCATGCTTTTTCATAATCGTTAGAAGCCAAAATCGAAATCAGCACAAATGAAACCATTAAAAAGCATATGAGACTTCATTAAATCTTTTAGCATTTCTCTCAAGAAGTTACAAATGCTACAATCATTGTTACATCCATTGCAAGCATGCGTTCACACTTGGCAAGCTTGGTTTGATTAAAATGAACTGGCGATTGCTCTGTTAGTGCAGTTCATTTTATTAGGTATGAACACTGCCATCTGAACCCTGGTGTGCAACAAAAGTAAATCAATACCCTTTGAAGGAAGGGTTTTATCCACATACACTAATAGGTAACACCACAATATTACTAATATCAAAACAAGAATTAACTAGATTGCATACACCAGCGCAAAATCCACAACAACCATCAACATCTATCTCACTAATCAACTTTAAATTGTACAACAATTGAAAAGTTTAATGATTAAATACATCAGAAATACATTGTCACACACAATCATTGTTGTTCTCATGAGTGCGAATCACAACTTCTGCCAATTTTTTCAGCCTTATGTCTTTATTGTCTGGGAAGTTTCTGCCCTCTTCTTATGCTAAAAAGGCAATAATGGTCCAACATTCCCGAACATTATCACCAATAAAAAAACAGGGCATCAGTATACTGTAAACCGATAGGTTCAAATATTCCTTTCCAGTTATCAAAGAAATAATTTGTTCCTTAATTATAGTTTTGTAACTATTAAATTGTTTTAAATTCAAAATTGTAATATACACATCAGTGCAAAACCTTTGACTGGTGGAAAAGCATATTTCTGTAATTGTGTACCTGGGTCTCCACTTTTGCCATGGCCTGTTTTGGCTTTAACAAACTTATCCCTCAGGTTTTTCCAAACTATTTACCAAAAACTTTCCTCCTTTCCCACGGCTGTTGCAATTTCAAGTGAAGAATTATTGATCATCTGGTTATCTCTATGATCATGGACCTGTACCTGTTTCAGACAAAATCTCTTCGAAGTTTCATATTTAACTCAAATCAAACACGCCATCGTGCGCACTGTTCGCTTGAGTCTAAAAAAAAATCAAGCACTCCGCCAGCCAAAATCATGTCGCGCGCACCCAAAGTGAACCTCTGCAAACACATCGATGACGTCACATTCGCCACGTGCACTCAAGCGAACTGGCGGATGCATCGAGTATAAACCAGACTTAATCAGATCCCCAAAACAACTCTATTCATTTACTGAATTGATTAACAAATTGGATGTTTATATGAGAATATGTAGAGGGTAGTTAACATGCAGTTTGGAGAAATTATGACTCCCTCACTTTGAAAACAGAAATCCCTATAAACACTGTTATAAACAGTTGTACATGGTATTTGTGCTGCTTCTGATAATTTTTCCTTCAGTAAAGACTGCAGATTTACTAGAATAAAGTTTGTTTAATATATTTGCTTCACTTTATGTATCCTAAACAGACACAGACAATTTTTACAATTTAAAAAAAATAATTGATTAAAAATGTATTTATATATATATATATATATATATATATATATATATATATATATATATATATATATATAGTTCTTGTTATCTAAGTGTTAGTTATATAGAGGAAATAAGTTTATAATGAATTATCACAGTTAAAGGGGATTCATGTAAACTGAATGTTGTCCATCTTATGCACTAAATCAGAATATATTTGTTGATGTTTAGAGTAAATTTGTTTATAAATGTAAACAAGTCACTGGCGTTCATACCGATGTACAGTACACTGATTTAAATGCAACAACAACTCCTCTCTTTTAAACTGCTCAAAAGCAGAGGCTTACATTTGCACAGTCTAGCAGTTTGGGAGAGGCTTGGAATGCATTAATACAGTAGACATACACTGAGGAACTGAAACTTACTCTAGCGCAAAGGATTCCTGTCTGGGGGGAACAAAATGTTTACTTTGCTTGAAAATTATGCAAACTGTTAACACTTATATCAGCCTAAACAAAATAATCTAAATGACACTCACAAGATGACTGTCTGGAAATTGATGTATTTTCCTGACAAAAACCAACAATGCAAAAATAAAAGACAAAATTGCTTTTAGAAAATACCAATTGTGTTTTTCCCAAACAAAACCAGTAAATATTTTTTGTGTGTCTCAGACAAAATAAGAAGAATTTTATAAGAAAAAAAAAATAAAAGTTGTCAAACAAAAAAAAAATGAGTGTTTTTTCAAACAAAAAAAAAAAGTCTTTTCAGACAAAAAAAAAACAAAAACTGTTTTGTATACAAAATATTTCTTAGACAAAAGCAACCATGTTTTCCTAAACAAAACCAGCAAATGTTGAACAGTGTTTCTCAAACAATCTAGTGTGTTTCTTGGGTCACATCTAGGGCTGCAACAACAAATCGATTAAATCGATAAAAATCGATTACTAAAAGCGTTGGCAACGAATTTCATAATCGATTCATTGTGTTGCGCAACACGGGGACGTTTGATTATTAAAAAAACACTTTAGTTCAGCGCGGAGCAGAGTGAACACGGTCTCTCTCGCGCACTGATACGGAGTACAGAATTTATGGCTGAATCCTGCGTGTTCTGCTTTTATGATGAGGCAAACGCGCGGCCACAAGTAAACATGGCGACGCCCATCTCACGTTATAAATCACGGTCCCTTACACGTTTTTGTCAATTGGAATATCAGGTAGCTGATGACATGATGAGCAAGTGTGTGAATAAGTTGAAATAAAACGGAAAAAAAACTAAAATTGCACTCAAAATTGTGGCTGCAGTGTCACGTGACAAACATGATGCAACGCCACAGAAACATTAAGGGTGAACATTCTCAAATAATGATCATCAACAAAACTGACTCCTGGTTCCAGAATATCTTAAACTCACTATGAAATAGTTAATAACAGAAGTGAAGCATCGGTGGTATAGTTACTTTGCAAGACTAAAGACACGTTTTTATTCCCTCGCCTTTTTTAGATCATTCACTTTTCCATCTGTTTTATAGCTGCACTGCAAAAAAAGCTTTTCTTTCTTAGTCATTTTGTCTCATTTCCAGTTCAAATATCTAACAAATCTTAAATCAAGACTAGACAAGAAAAATGGCATGAGAAAATTAAGTGATGCTTCTGTTTAAGATTACAGTACATCTCATTAAGATTATTTTTCTTACCCCATTGACAAATAATTTTGCTTGTTTTAAGCAAATAATCTCTTATTTTGAGGTGGGTTTTTTCCGAAAACAAGACATAATTTCTTATGTTACTTCATGTGTCTAGCATGTATCTTGATTTAAGATTTTTTTTTAGATATTTGGATTGAAAACAGGACAAAACTTCTTTTATTATTATTATAATTATTATTATTATTATTATTATTATTATTATTATAACATCTCAGGGATGAGCTTTTTTGAAAAAAGGGTTGGAAATAAATGTTTTTCTTGTTTTCTTTTTTATCCGATTCATCGATTAATCAAAGAAAGAATTGACAGATTAATGGATTATTAAAATAATCGTTAGTTGCAGCCCTAGTCAAATCAACAGCATTTTAAAAGCATTTACAGACAACAACCAACAAATTGTTTGACAAATACAAAAAAGTTAATCTGTCAGATAAAATAACAGGACGAAATGCAGTTTTTTCAGAAACATGTCACTTTATGACTACCAAAAAATAGCTTATCTAAGTTTAGTTAGGTAGAACTCTTGAGTAAGGTCAGAGAGTGCTCGGAACACAGTTTTAGTATATGGAAAGGTCAGCAGAAGTCCTGCAGTGAACAGGAGAGAAGTGTCATGAGCAGGAAATGGAGGAGTCATTGATCTCCGACAGTGAGCAGGAGCCCCCGGGCCCGAGAGATCTGCCCTTTTAGAGCCTCTAATGACACCAGCTTCACCAGAGCACCACAAACAACACACAGACAGAAAAAAACATTTCTGGCACTCAATACACAATATGTATAGGTCAGGGCTCAACTAAACCATCAACTGAAAAAGTGTAAATAAAACTTTTTAGCAACTTCAGGTCAGCTGTCTGGAACTTTGGTTGGAATGTTAAAATAATGACCATTTCACATTTCACTTCTGGTCATGAGGCATGCAGTGTAGTCGCGTGCTCCGCATGCTCCCACCGTTTTAATTCTAAACGAGACATCGTTATTTGCAGTTATAGGGTATTATTGCAGTCAATTTGATAGATTTTTGTTTAACAGAAAGAAGATTTTTTTTCAACACATCTCTAAACATTATAGTTTTAAAGGGCACCTATTTTACCTCTTTTACAAGATGTAAGATAAGCCTTTGGTGTCTCCAGAATGTGTCTGTAAAGTTTCAGCTCAAAATACCCTTCAGATTATTTATTATAGCCCCCAGAATCTGCCCATTTTGGTGTCTGAATACATTGTAGCTGTTTTTGTAGCCTGTGGCTTTAATTGCAAATGAGCTGCTTTTCCCGGCTCACCTTTCCCATGTGTTTGTATGCTTCTCCTGCATTACATCAGATAAACAGCACAGTGACAGAGAAGCTGAACTACAGCTCATTAGTCAAAAATACCAAGTAAGTTTATTCCATGTATTTGTAATGGAGTTTATTCAAGCCTTCCTGAAATGATGAGTCTCACACAAATGCCATTTGCATTAAAACATACACCCACACATATTAGCGTTTACTGACACCATGCGGCTGTGGTGATTATAGCGGTTAAGAATTAGATAGTGATTTTACTTTATTACAACCATGCTCTGTTTTAAAAACTTTTTAAATTCATAAAACTTATAAAAATAAAAATAAAATAAAAAAAATCACAGAGAATTGGAACATATAATTCAAATTATTGCAAAAACATATGTATACATATTATAGAAACATGGCGTCTGTCAATCAATTTGGTGGGCGGGGAAAACTACACTTCCACATCACGCTGCAGTGGGCCTCAAAATCACTGGGATTTGGGTCCTATTTTAACCTCAGGAACAAAAAAAAAGAGACTTGTTTATATTACTCCAATTTGTGTATAATCTAATGCAGATAATTTCTGGGGCTGATTTAAAAGTTGAAATATGTGTCCGTAAGTGCTCTATTTTTACTAAAGCTCTATTTTTGTAAATATTGAAGGGTCATTTGATTAATTCAGTTTTATACCACCTGTATTTTGTTGTACAAACACCTCTTCATGGCTTAAACGTTATGATGGTGGTGTAAATATGATCATTTTGCTAATTTTCGACTCAAGTGGTCTCATTTAATAGATTTTCCGCATATGCATATTAAGAATTGTATAAAAAATGTGCATTAGTAAAATGTTACTGCTGGCTAAAATGAAAACGTTAAAGTAAATGTGAATATGTACTTATATTTCCCCTCTTTGTTGTAGTTTTACAAGTAAGAATGATATTGAGAAGAACAAATGCCAGTAAGTCAATAAAGTTACCCAAACTGCATTCGGCTGTCTTGCACTGTTAAATCTTTGGTTAAGCAACAATTGATGGGGACATAATTATTATTATCATGTCTATTATTAAACTGTAGTATTTTCATAGCAATTTAAAATACCCCTTCAATATGTATAACAAAAAAACAAAAAGGAGGAGCCTTGATACTCTGGGCAAGAATGTCTGAATTACATCAGGTTTCCACTTTTTTCATGTGCTAGAATGTTAAAACGGCCCTCCTATAAATTGTCAGTCACTGATATGGCCACCGGCCAATTTAAGTTTGAGACCCCTGGGTTAAGGGGTTTTATAATATTGACCATAAAATTGTTTTTTGAAAAATTAAAAACTGCTTTTATTCTAGCCAAAATAAAACAAATAAGACTTTGTCCAGAAGAAAAAATATTATGGGAAATACTGTGAAAATTTCCTTGCTCTGTTAAGCATCATTTGAAAAAAATTTGTAAAAGAAAAAGGAAGGAGGGTTAATAGTTTTGACTTCAACTATATATTTTTTTAAAAAAAGAAACACATTTAAAAGCAATATAGACTTGGCCAGACACAATGATTTAGTCAATCTCAAAAAGTGGATGAGATGAGAAATACAGACCCTTAATGAATAATTTATGAAATTATATACCAACTACTGACAGGTATAGTAAAAAGCTACTTTTTAAAACTAACAGAAATTGAGATGTATACATTCTCCACCTCATTAATCTGCCAAATTACTGTTCTTCCCTCTGAATTGATGCTTTGTTTTCTGTGGTTTAGTGTAAACCGCTGTGGATTTCGTACACTTGGCACGAAAGATAATTAGATAATCAACTTAACTTCAAGTGAGAAGTAATGAGGCTAGAGGAGTTTGTTCGCAACTGCTGCATGGAAAAGGTACTTTGCTTGTTCAGATTTTGCTAAGAACAGTTCTGCTGTAAAAAAATGTAATCACCAAATATTACTATGGAGCAAATGTGGCCACCAACACCAAATTTGTCTGTTTACATCTGGTATTGAGATGCTTTTAGTTGAACATATCACAAGTAGACACATTCCACATTCACATCTGATGTTTCAATTTATCTCTTTTGTCAACTTGATCAATCAATCAATCGATTTGTCAATCAATCTTTTGATTTTAAACAAACCCACAAAATGTACATACTGTAGGACACTGAAAGGAGACAATGGAAAATTATACAAAACAGGAGCATTTGTTTCTGCTAAGAGCCACAAAACTACACCAGACCATCAAACCCCAGCTTATGATTTCAGAAGACAAAGTTTGAATGCTGTTTTCTAAAACTGTACAAGCTTAAGACCCGGTTTACACCTGTATTTAACACTCTCTACTTGTAATCAGATGAACAAAACCACATCTGAATGCCTCTAATAAGTATCCGTCTTTGCTTCATTGTTGAGTAATAACTATGAACATCTATAGCCAGTGTATATGTATAGTCACATTCTCATACAAGAATGCAGGCAGAGATGCCATATTACTCAAAGTAAATTATTTAGCACCATAAAATCGAATCATTTATCTCTATACAAACCTGCAATAATGAAATATGGCAGAGTGGCTAAGAGGTGTATTGCACCATCTATTGTACCAAAGTGAAACTGCTTTAATTGTTTTGTTCTTTTTGACAGTGGACTTTTGGTAGCTTTTTTAATTTATGAATGTTGCTGAACTGTTTACATTGCACTAGTGGTTCGTGAGATTGATATTTCATTTCCTCTAGTATCTCTTGTGTCTTTTTTTTATCCAAACGCCCTTTAAATCAAATGTTCAGAAATGCCAAATTCCTTCAGAACTCAGTGAACTTCCACATGTTTTTTTCACATCTGTGTATAATGTGTATTCTGCGGTCACTCCAGTGGTTTTTTTTTTAATAGCCCTTAATATTTTGCCTTCTGAAATAGGAAATAATTTATTACTTATTCATTTTACTTATTCACTTATTTTCTTTTCGACTTTGTTGCTTTTTTTTCATCAGGGGTCACCACAGCGGAACGAACCGTTCCAGGTGCAACCCATCCCTGGGAAACATCCATACACACTCATTCACACACATATACTATGGCCAATTTAGCTTACCCAATTTACCTATAGCGCATGTCTTTAGACTTTTGGGGGAAACCAGAGCTTTATTACGTATATCTAAGGCAAAAAATGATTAAAAATACTACAACTAACAAAGAAGAAGTATCATTTAAATTTTTAAGTTAGTTACCTAAGAGAGTGGGTTTACCAATACGTTTGTAGAAATGTTTTGAATATTTAGAACTTAGTTGCAGTGTTGTCTAGACTGACCTTGGTTTCCATACAATTCCATGAAATATTAGAAAAAATGATCTGATGAAATTTATACAATTTATACAATTAAAATTTATTGAGTTTAAGTTGAAAATTCCAACTCAACAAAACATAACGTATTTGAAGATATTTTAACAGACAAACTGAAAATTGTCAAACTAAATTATTTATTTGATATTCTTCATGGGAAAGAACTGAAAAAATAGCCTTGGCCTAGCAAAACTTTCTCTGATCTTGCCAACACCAGAAATACATGCTTCGGCCTACATCATTGTGAATCTACAAAAACGTACTCTAAATGCTCGTACACACTGGGACACTTTTCATTTGCGTTTATCGTCAGCGTTTTTTCAAGATGTTTTTCCGGATTCAAACCCAAGCGATTTCGACAGGAGTCAAGCAGAAGAGTATGCAAAATCACTCCTTGACGTTAGATGGCGCTACACAACTTTAAGCTTCTGACACCCGCTTGTAACACAGAAGAAGACAAAGTTGACATGCTTGTTGTTATGGATGGTTCAAGTAGCAGCTCCAGCTCTAGCGATGAAGAAATGATTATTGTTCACCAGTAGGGTTGTGACGATGAGGAAATTTCCCCACCGGTTAATCGACATGTGACAACACCGGTAATACCGGTATCACCGTGGTGGTGGGCGTTTCCTCTTTTCCTCTGCTTTTAAATAGCTTATAAATGCGTGCGTATTATGCTTTCACTTTCAGTTTTCGGGAATTGGCAACTCGCGTCAAACTACAAAAAATCACTGTTATTAAACACAGAACTTTTATTAACATAATGAAAAAAACAACAACAATGCTACAGGCTGAAAAAATAAATGAAAATTGGAACCAAACAAATAACAACCATAGAACGTTTATTACTTATGTTAGAATGTTTTTAAAACGAATAAGAAAATAAAATAAAAAGATAAGTGATTAAATAGCACAAAGTTTAAATAAGATTAAAGGAATGAACAAGAAACAAATATAAAAAAACTTCCAAATGACATTAGGCTACAAAAATGACAGGTCGGCAGTCTTTAAAAAAATAAATAAATAAACAAAAACACTGCAATTTTTTTATTAACAGTGCAGTCTACATGGTCTTTGCCAGGAAACCCATGTTGACCATCTCTGATGGGATCTTGAGGCACACCATGTTCCCCATCGTGTTGAACACTCTCTCGGATGCGCAGCTTGTTGCGCACACGCAAAGATACTTTTTGGTTACCTTTGCCAACAGAGGAAACCTACTTTAGTTGTCTTTTGCTGTCCTAGCTGACTTCAATGTCTTATGTATTATTTAGCCTAATGTATTATATATTAATAGCTTAGTCCTTATAAACAATCCGTTTATAAAATACATGATTAACGAATCTATAGGTTACTGAAGAATAAACCGAACATGAAATATGATCCTTGCATAATGATCACAGTTAAACAAGCTAGCACTCAATTTATATATAAACTATGAATAAAAAAAAATGAAAGAAATTTTAAGTAATGTAACATTATGTAAAAAATCTACTACAGTCTAAATAAAAGTGCCTCATCAGAGCTGAACATCACTGTGCGGTCACCGCGCGCGTGTCTCCCTCAGAGATATTGGAGTTCAATAACGTGGTGCGCAGTAGCTATGACTTTTGGCCAACACCTCCCTGTAAGTTTACAGATAGGGATGCAACGATTAACCGGTTTCACTATTAACCGCGCTTTAATTTGTCACGGTTAATTAATCGTAAAGGCTTCTCAACACCGCGTTTCTGCACAGAACAAAACTGCAGCAACCAAACAAAGGTATGTCAACTGTGCGCTAGTTTGTACACCGAGACTAATAACCACGCACACTGGATTAACTATGAATAAGGCTATTAACTAAGGCAAGCTCGTGTAAATTGGTTATTTCCAATGGAGGGACGCGCACGCGACGCAACGCGCTCACGCTTTTCAGCCGCGCCTAGTTGAGATGACAGGGAGATGCGTGACTACGAGAACTGCAAAAGGCTGAAGTTTGGGGAAGAAGCAATGAAAAGTACACAGGTTTGCAAACCCATTTAAAGGTACAAATAATGGCGCTGATGAGCGCATGTTAATACGAGAGAATGTTAATCCGCCAGCCGAGATCAATCGAATGATTTCGGAGAGTGCTGGAAAACTCGGAGTGGATCAGCTGTTTAATGGCCCGAATCTCAATGCGTTGCATTCACTGCGTGTTCAGAGCTAATGAACGCTAAATGTAAAATCTAGCACAGTATAGTCTATACAATATTGACTATACAATAGGGACTTTGGTATAGTATATACCTATAAAAACAATAGTGCAAAATGTATATTTCTTAATGCAATGCTTCATTTTTGCTTGACGCAAACCATACATTTATGTCAATGTAACAGTTGGACTTTTTATAGCAGATAACTCACATTTAAGCACATTCAAGGCACCATGATAATGATAAATGTAATACATTGTTAGTATTATTGTCATCAGAGTCATCATTAATATTTTATAAATATTAGACATTAATTTTGGAATTATTGCACAAATATCAATAAGTCATAATATAATTACTTAGTTTCTGTTTTTTGTTAGTCCTGATTGATGTTCTTTTCAAATACATAAATCTGTTAATATTTAATATGCAGTGGTGCTCATTCATTTTTGCTGGGTGCTCCTAAATTTTTTCTGGTGCTCTTAAATATTTGAAGTTGGGAGCACCAGTGCTACCAAGTAAAAAAGTAAATTTCGAGCCTTGCAATAGACAAATACTATTTTTTTATTCTCATTTTTATTTATTTACTTATTGTTCTGTCATTTATTTACAGCGTAACATTTGTTTAAAGTTTTGTTTTATTTTTAAGCACAAAAAATTGACAAAAAAATTGGACTATTGTTTGTTTTTAATATTAGTATGTGCTGTATTATTTGGTTACTGAGCAGCAATAAACAACACTTAAAAATATGAGTTTTCATGTGATTTTCTAAACTAGTCGTGTCTTGAAATGAATAAATGCATAATAATCGTGATAACCGTGAAACCGTGATTATTTCTCAGACTATAATCGTACAACCAAAATCTATAATCGTTGCATCCCTATTTACAGATAGACTATAGATAGCTCTGGTGGGGTGTGTTATGAATTGCGTGTTTTAAATGACAGCGACACATGCTACATTTAGTTTTTATTGTAAAATATACATTATAACTCAGTACACAGTAAAATATTTTTTTTCAATGGCTTGCCTATTGGTAGTGTATATAACCACGCTTAAATAGGCTAAGCATATTTTCATTAATATTAAAACACACGAATACAAACTAGCCATCCTTTGATTTTTTTTTCGTTTTCGTATATTTTTTATCAAACGAAAAATGCAATGAATTGTTTATTTTGGTTTACATTTTATTAAAATTAATATAATTATTAGGCGACTTGACTTGTGTGTCGTCTATCATGGATGACAGCAAGAGAGAGAGATGAGATCACACCTCAGTTTCGATGTGTGGCCGCACGTCACATTTACTTTACTGCAAGTTTTTAATTTAGGCTCATCTAAATTAACTTTTCATTCGATTAAAAGCCGAAATATTGCCAGACAGACAAAGCAACTTTCGGTTTTGGGAGAGAGAGACTTCAGTGAAGACGCGCGCACACACACAGGATACACTCTTGTCGGCCTTTTCATTATTGATTTTTTTAACATTAAACTCATAATAATCAAGAGCACAAAAGAACAGATGAACTTCGGAAAAAGTGATCACTGCGGTTGCGGCGAGGTTGCTTTGTTTCTCTGGAGTTGGCTTGTCAGTGGCGCAGCAATCACTTTCAGTTTAATAAAAAATAAGATTATTTATCACTAAACACTGTGAGATGATGGTCGCGGGATTTTTTAAATGAGGCGCTTTTGCTTTGCGTTTTGACACTAAATCCTCCGCCATTCTCTTTCTGTAAATTCGACTCATCTCGTTCTCCTCACATGATAAATGAAATTTCACGGTGTCACGGTGAAAAAGTGATGTCACCGGTGTTGCGTCTTAAAACCGGTAACACCGTCAACACCGTCTATCGTGGCAAGCCTATTCACCAGTGCAATAAGCAGCTTCACATTCATATCGCCTCTGGGCATCTTCTTCAATGTGCGCTCGCATTGACAGTTTTGCGCTTGAGCGCCTCCAAGTGCTGTTTACTGTAACTTCAGCAGCTCCGTGCATGTGAACAAAAGTGTCAATCTGATTGGAGGAGAAGTTTTGGCGTGGCGTGTCAAAACAAAAAAACGAGCATGAGGCGTTTTTTAAAAAATTATGCTTTTGCGCCTGCCGTTTTGCGCGTTGGTGTGCACGATCACATTGACGCCCTTTATTTAGTCACGAGGCGTTAAACGTCGACAGAAAACGCGAGCAAAAAACTTCTCGGTGTGCAAGGGCCTTAAGATCTATTTGACTGCAGAATCTAGGTAAAATGAATACTACAGGCAGTGTTATGCCAACTTTAGTTTTTTTACACTAATGATATTTACAGGGTTGTATTATCAACAAATAAATGACTATATTTTTGCAGTTCTTTGCACAACAGCAAATAAATACCACAAGACAACTTAACGATGTCCAATATTTCTAATCAAATAGGTTTTCCTCTCCTATCTATCTCCATGTGAACAACTTTTCAGACGTGGTCAGTTTGCTCAATAGCTCACCTTGTACAGTGTTGTACTTGTGATGCAGAGTGCTCAGGTTTTAGTCCAGTAAAGCGCGGTTCAAAAAATAAAAGATAAAACGATAAAAGCAATGCAAAATAAAGGTAAAACTACACAGCCGAAGTGCATTTTTCTCTTATGTTTGCTATCGGTTGGGTTTAGGTCGCTGGGGAGCTGTACGACAAGCATCGCCTTTCTGTGGACATATACAAGAACGTTTATCTGAAACATACAACCAAACATACCCCAAGTAACGCATTTCACACTCGCATCAATGTAGATAGTGCCCTCTAGTGGACTTGTCTTCTTAAATAAGCAATAAAATGTACCCAGAGGAACATTTTACATTTCACAAAAAAGTAGGCATGTATTTACAATGAGCTTGAGCAGGATTTTTTATAAAAGTTCTTTAAAACGTGCTGCCAAGTGTTGAATGTTGTTGTTTTTTCGATATAATTATGGTTAGGCTAAAGAATATGGAAGTGCAGCCACAGATTTTTGTCAGCAATCACTTCCAAATCATTTGTAATATGTAACAACATACAAAATGATAATGGAAAACCAAGCAAGTAGCAACAATTTCATATCTTGCGACCACTTTTTGTGTAGACTTGTCAAAGAAAGGTACAACTTTTTAGTTGAAGTAATTTTTTTAATAAAATAAAAGTACAGTGATAATATCAGAAAACCCGACACAAATGTCTCACTATGGCACTGTGCTGTTGTTATGAACACAGCACTTCAAAGAGAAGTCAATGAACATGCCAAAAAAACATGCTAGTATCACGGTACATTGGTTAGCGAGAATCATCCATTCACCTTCTCTCTCGTGCGCTCCCGCCATGTGCTCGGCAGATGTGGGAAAACAAGCGCTTTCTTTTCTAACTCAAACTTGTTCTGTATAGTGGCTTGACAATATCCGGCGTACAAGCCCAGCGCTCATTAATAAAACTCTGACTCTACTTCACAAACCTAGGAAGCTCTTCGCTAAACTCCAGAAATGTGTACTCCTGTCCAGCTGAAGGCAAATCAATCATGGTGATTCGTTCCAACAAATAGTAATAGAGAAAAAAAATGTAGTTCATTGTAGAAGATAAACCAAACTGAAAGTCTGTTTATACTTGGCAGATTTGGTTTGATTAAAATGAACTCTGGAGCGATTGCTCTGTTACACACTAACAGATGTAACAGTTCATTTTGAATAAGTGTAAATGCTGCCATCAGAATCCTGGTGTACACCAAACAAGCTAAAATGATGCGTTGTGGTCCACTTCCAAATGAACTCTTGAGCAGAATGTAGTAATATGAATGCAATATGAACCAAAAAGATCCAAACCAAAGAGGTCCCAAAAAATTTCAAAACAGGCTCTGGAAGTCTCATTACAGCTACTGTCATCATGATTATCGGTTTCAAAGTAAACCATGGTAATTTTTTGAATGGATAAAAAAAAATAATAGTACATCAAATAATACAAACATAAGCATATTTATGTTGTTTGTTTCAACATTGCATAAACTGCTCATTTAATGTTAATTTTATTTTATTTGTCATTTTGAAATACTAAACTTATTGGAATAAAATATGTGACATAAATTTTAACAATTTCAAACTTTTGATTTTATCAAACTTGATTCTATCGATAATCTTGATATCTTTGGTCATCTCTATTTAACGTAGATTTTTGCTTGTGACAGAAAAAATGCCTTTGTTTTGACACATTTACAACTTCCCAATTCCTAATACACATACAACAAATGTGTTTAGTGTAGCACAGCACAACGTATCGTTTTAAATCATTTTTGTAACATATTTTAATAATGAAAATGTGGACACTAATCAAATCAGGACTAATTGTCCTTTTATGTTTGGTCAGGACCAAAAAAGCAAGAAAACCAAACCATATGAAATGCATGTTCTGGAACATGACATTACTTTTTGCCCATTTTACAACACTTAAAATGTCCAGTGCAATGAGCTTTGAGTTTGGTTTCATCTAAAACTACCCAGATCAGATTGCAAATTTAAAAATGTATAATTGTGATCCAACCAATTGTTGCCACGATACTGGAATTTCTAACTTCGATACAATACCAAGAAATATATTGATACATTTTCAATACTGCGAGGACAGCCGCTTTCGATACTAACCAAAACCAAGATCCTATCTTTTTAAATATTCCAGTATTGATACTGGAATTTCTAAATTTGATACAATACCAAGAGAAATATCGTTACATTTTCAATACTGCAAGGAAAGTCGCTATCGATACTAACCAAAAGCAAGATTGTAGTGTTTTAAATATTCCAGCATCAATATTGAAATTTCTAACTTTGATACGATACATTTTTGAAACTGCGAAAAAAGAAACTATAAATTTAAGCTAAAGCAAGATTGTATCATTTTAAATATTCCAGAATCGACACATTTTTGATCCTGCGAGTAAATCCAGTAGCTATATTAAACAAAAGCAAGATCATATCGTTTTAAATATTCCAGTATTGATACTTATCGAAATATCAATATTTCTGAAAACAATCCAACAACATTGTTTAGAAAGGTAAACAAAAATGGCCCTTAATAAAATTATTATTAATATTGCTCCTAAAGCCAATTAAATCTACTACTATTTAGAGCTGCACGATTAATCGAAAATAGATCGCGATCTCGATTCGACCCCCTAGATGATCTTAATCCAGCATTTCTACAATTCTGCCAATCATATTTTCAAGTTCTGGAGAGAAGCAGTCGCACAAGTCTTCACACTGTTTTACATACGTTGTTCGTTGCAACGTGGACACCTCTAAATGGTGTTGAAAGAGTCACATACTGTATTAATAAGACATAATTCACCCAAAAATGTCGTTTCTGCCTTTATGTAATGATGTATTCGCGGCTGCGAAATCACACGTGACGTGAGCTGCTGACCGTGAGCTGTTACCACAGAGAGGGCGGGCGCGCACCTGTGAATGAAGTCTACTTTAGTGAACAGAATAGGCTGTGAATAACAGGTAATAAAGTTGCAAATAACATCCAGTTTGTGGCACAGACTGATCGTTTGGGAGCTGCGCGGAAAGTATGAACCGCACTTAGCAATGAAAATAAAACCAATCATTTAAACAATCATATCGCATTTTAGAGTAATGATTAGGACAAGCGTTTAATGTTTTCTGTCATAGCGAACCTAAAGTGTTGTGCATGAGAATAAATGTTTACCAGTGTCAGTATAACTACTGTAGCCCATATAATGTTGAATATATTGCAAGATAGAATCTGATAATGACAAATGTCTGATTTTACCAGTAGAAAAAAAAATGGTCTAATACTGTTTAATAATGTTGTCAATGACAAATGACAAGCATGTGTCTCAAACATAATAATTCAACTTCAGAATTATGAATAGTTGTATTCTGATGTCATCACTTTACTGTGCATTAATGACCAGGACATATTTATTTATCTATTCTAGTCCTCCATTCAAGGTCTATTCAAAATTTAGCATTTTAACCAACAGTAGACCTACACATAATAGTACTACTATTGTTTTATCATATGTTTGAGAAATAACAATAATAATAGGCTACTCATATTAACCTTTGTTTTACATGTACAGAATCGTGAAAAAATCATGATCTTTATTTTAAGCAAAAGAATTGCGATTCTCATTTTAGCCAGAATCGTGCAGCTCTACTACTATTGCTACCATGTCAGAAAAGTCACATAAACCATACACACAAGATTATGTAATGCACAGGTAAAAATGTATTTCACAAATAATGTACTATGGTAAAAGTGTTTTGAGGACGTTTCTCCAGTTTGTTCAAATCATTTAGCGACTTTAATCCACTCAGGAAGCACATCAAATACAATACCGATAAGTGTTCTCCAAGCACCATACTGACCTTATAAACCAAATACCACCTTGAATCTAATTAAATCCTAGTTTAATGGCTAACAGATTCAACTTCTGAACTTCAGGTCAGTTGTTGAGTTTCTTTGGGACGAAAAGTGGTGTACAGACGCGTATCAGTCTTGGCCAGGACACTCTACATACCACAGCGAGCTTTAGAGGTGCCCAAAACAAACAGCCTCTTATGAACACACTGAGCGGCTCTTTCTCCTGACCTTTCACAAACCACTTCTGGGTGACAGAGAGTTGCTTCAGTTTAATGCTTCACATTAGCACTGAAGTCAACGTGAAATCAAAATTGGCTTCATTTGTGTTACTCCACAAAAAAAAAAAAAAAACCCTTCTGTATAGTTTTGTTTGGTTTAACTGTGAATTGATATTTTTGTGTCTGACACTGAACATAATTTAAATAAAATCTTGAAGATCACTGAAAAAAAAAATAAATACAAATTACATCCAATTTTTCAGGAGAAGACTTCAGCAAGCAGTTATAAGTAAATCCAACAGTTTCCGACCCCCAGTATGTGTTCAGTGTTTAGTAGTGCTTTTCATATCCTTTTCTTCCAGCCCCCCTCATATCCCTTTTAATGGCCCCCAGATGAAGATCAGATAAGTCCAATTTCCTTCGATTTTATCCGGACTCCATTGGAACGCCACAGACCACATTGCTGACCGAACGTTACTGAATTACGAATGAAAAAACAAAAATCAAGGCCGGCTGAGGGGAAGCATTTATGGTTTAGAAGCCACTAGAGGAAGTCTTTACTGTCTGTGAACAACGGCAATTAAACTTAAAAGAGCCCAAACCGGCAAACAACACGTCTGCAACATTCATTGTAAAGGCCAAAACCTGAAAATGACAAATTGTTCTTTTTCAACCCACTTTTTTTCTTCTGCTTTGTGGGAATTATAGGATAGGATAAACTGTAAATAATCAGTGAAGTGCTTGATGCAGTTAGTTTATTGAATATTAAAAGGCAACTTATTAAAACTAACAAACTACTTTCAGCCGACCATGAATAAACTCAATCTTGTGCGCAGCGATAATATGGACATATATTGAATAATGCAAAGAGAAAGTGGACAGTGAACTCAAAAAAGCTTCAGAATAAGAAAGAGTTTTTCGCCAATGTTACATTAAATTGTGTAATGTTAATTGTGTATCATGGAAAAAAAGTCAAGCACAAATGTAAAGGTCAACGAATATGAAATACAGTATGAAAGATAAAGATAAGGTGGATTTTAATAGGTTAGTTCACTCAAAAATTACAATTCTGTTAATTACCCTTGTGTTGTTCCAAATCCCTGAGATCTTTGTTCATCTTCAGAACACAAATTAAGATATTTTAGATAAAATCTGAGAGCTCTTTATATAGATATAATGTATATATGAAGAGTTTAGATCTGAAATTTTCATTCAAAATTTGCATTTTTCTCAGGCTGTTGAGTGTAGTTCCAGTAATTTTACTATAAGTGCAATGAATAGGTTATTTTCATTGTCTTTAAGGTGAAATAACTGAACATCAACATAGGAGGCTGAGAAAAACATAAATTTTAGAGGAAAATTTCAGACAGCACTTTGGTTTTTGCTTCTCAACTCTTTATATATGTCACGATACTGTAATTGTCTTGCGATACAAAAAAAATATATCAATACATTTTCGATACTGCGAGGAAAGCCACTATCGATACTAACCAAAAGCAAGATTGTATCTTTTTAAATATTCCAGCATCAATACTGACATTTCTAACTTTGATACAATACCAAAAATATATCAATACATTTTCGATACTATGAGGAAAGTCACTATCAATACTAACCAAAAGCAAGATTGCATTTTTTAAATATTCCAGTTTCAATACTGTAATTTCTAACTTTGATATGATACCAAGACCATTATTGATACATTTTCGATACTGCGAGGAAAGCCACTATCGATATTATCCAAAAGCAAGATTGTATCATTTCAAATATTCCAGTATCATTCATTCATTTTCTTGTCGGCTTTGTCCCTTGCGGGGTCGCCACAGCGGAATGAACCGCCAACTTATCCAGCACGATTTTACGCAGCAGATGCCCTTCCAGCCGCAACCCATCTCTGGGAACTTCCACACACACATTCACACTCATACACTATGGACAATTTAGCTTACCCAATTCACCTGTACTGCATGTCTTTGGACTGTGGGGGAAACCGGAGCACCCGGAGGAAACCCACGCGAACCCAGGGAGAACATGCAAACTCCACACAGAAACGCCAACTGACCCATATTCCAGTATCGATACTGGAATTTCTAACTTCATCGTATTGAATACCAAGAAAAACATTTTGAATTCTTTGAGGAAAGTCGTTATCGATACTGACCAAAAGCAAGTTTGTATCATTTTAAATATTCCAGCATCGATATTGAAATTTCTAACTTCGATACCAAGACAAATATTGATACACTTTCAATATTGTGAAGAAAGTCACTATCAATACTAACTAAAAGATCGTATCATTTTAAATATTCCAGCATCGATATAGAAATTTCTAACTTCGATACGATACAAAGACAAATATCAATACATTTTCAATATTGCGAGGAAAGTTGCTAACGATACGAACCAAAAGCAAGATCGCATCGTTTTAAATACTCCTGTATCGATACTGTAATTTCTAACTTCAATACGATACCAAGAAAAAAATATCAATACATTTCTGATACTGCGAGTAAAGCCGCTATCAACACTAATCAAAAGCAAGATCGTATCGTTCTAAATACTCCTGTATCGATACTGGAATTTCTAACTTCGATACGATACCAAGACAAAATTATCAATACATTTTTGATACTGCAAAGTCGCTATCGATACTAACCAAAAGCAAGATCCTATCTTTTTAAATATTCCAACTTCGATACGATACCAAGAGATATATTGATACATTTTCAATACTGTGAGGAAAGCCGCTATCGATAACAACCAAAAGCAAGATCGTATAATTTTAAATATTCCAGTATCGATACTGGAATTTCTAACTTCGATAAGACCAAGACAAATATCAATATATTTTCAATACTACATGCAGTTGAAGTCAGAATTATTAGCCCCCCTGAATTATTAGGCCCCTTGTTTATTTTTTTCCCCAATTTCTGTTTAACAGAGGGAAGAAGTTTAAAACATTTCTAAAGATAATAGTTTTAGTAGCTAATTTCTAATAACTGATTTATTTTATCTTTGTCATGATGACAGTACATAACATTTGACTAGATTTTTTTCAAGACACTTCTATACAACTTAAAGTGACATTTAAAGGCTTAACTAGGTTAATTAGGTTAACTAGGGAGGATAGGGTAATTAGGCAAGTTATTGTATAATGATGGTTTGTTCTGTAAACAATCGGGAAAAAAATAGCTTAAAGGGGCTAATAATTTTGTCCCTAAAATTGTTTTTAAAAAATTAAAAACTGCTTTTATTCTAGCCAAAATAAAACAAATAAGACTTTCTCCAGAAGAAAAAATTATCAGACATACTGTGAAAATGTTCTTGCTCTGTTACACATCATTTGGGAAATATTTAAAAAAGCAAAAAAAAAAAAAAAAAGAGGGCTAATAATTCTGACTTCAACTGTATATTGTCCTGTGACGTTCAAAGTCCAAAAAAAGAACCAAAAACATTGTCAAAGAATTTTGTTATTTCAGTTGTTTAAATGTAATCATTTGAAGCTCCAAGAACACTTTTGTGCACCAAAAAAAAAATGTGAAAATGACTTTGTTCACCAATGTCCTCTCTTCCATGTCAGGTCAGGATGAGTGTTTACAACGGGAAATACAACATTAGAGCCATTAGCGTCAATAAAGGACCATGTAAGTGTCATATTGCCAATAGTAAACATGCACCCTGAACAAATGAGAAAGATTTAGATCAGGGGTGCCCGAACTGGGTCAGTGTCCTGGATATTTTAGTTCCAACCCCAATTAAACACACCTGAGCCAGCTAATCAAGCTCTTTCTAGGTATACTAAAACTACCAGGCAAGTGTTTTGAAGTTAGAGCTGAACTATGCAGGACACCGGCCCTCCAGGACAGAGTTTGATGAACAAAGTTGTTGTTTTTTAACAGTTTTTTTCTGTAAGTGTTCTTTGAGCTTCATGAGATTACGATTGATCCACTGAAGTCACATGAATTGTTCTTGGTTCCTTTTCTGGACTTTGAACATCTCAGGAATGTTACTGTCTCTGGAGGATGAGGGAGCTCTCTGATTTCATCTAAAATATCTTCACTTGTTTTCTGAAGATGAACAAATGTCATGATTGATGGTGAATAATTACCCTTTAACTCAGATTGAGAGGTATGAATTTAAAGGTAGGCATGAGTTCCTGTGTTTGCTGGTCATGAAAGGGCTTTTTGAGGCGTCTGAAGCTCATCTACTGCATCCTTATCCTGACTGAAGCTGTTTTCTCTCTGAGTGTCCCCCACTTTCCCTCTCTGTGCATCTCTTTGTTGTTTGTCAGCCCTCACCTTCCTTCATGTCAAAGCAATGTTAACGACCCTTAACAAAGCACCATTTACTTTCAGTCACAATGAGAGCCTTTTGGCCCAAATAACAGCCCTGCTTAGGCAAATAAGTTGTTAGTGCAGAGTATAAACTGCTGATTCTCGGGATCGTGATTTACACTGGACATTGAGTGGTGTCAAAAGTGAATTAAAACATCACTTAGTAAAATAGTTGAAATAGCAATAAACTAGTGTTGGGGGTAACACATTACAAGTAACGCGAGATATGAAATAATATTACTTTTCTAAGTGATGAGTATAGTAAGGCATATAGAGCTCTGGGGTCAGGAAGTTCTCAGATAACATTATCCTAAAATATACTGTAATTTACTTGTAGATTATACAGTGTGTTGTTAATTGCAGAACTCCTATATTAAAAAAGAAAAAAAATTCTGAAAGAGATCAAGCTTCATCCAGGTAATAAAAAGTAATGCAAAAGTAATTCAAAAGTATAATGTAACACAATACTTACTATAAAAAGTAACTAAGTAATGCAACTAGTTACTTTTTTGAGGAGTAACTCAATATTGTAATCCATTACTTTTAGGGCTGTGCGATTAATCGAAATCGAATCGCAATTTGGAATGTTGCAATTAGCTAATTGCAAGAGGCTGTAATATGAAATATATATGTATTATTCAAAAAGTCACAGACACTGAACAAACACAGGTAATTTGTAAGAGCTGTCGTATAATTGTTGCCACAGCACGAGAAAATACAACAACCAGCACATAAAAAAGCAGCACAGGCTGCTATATGAATAAAAAAAAAAAAATTGATATATTACCCAAATCGCACAGGCCTAATTACTTAATTAAATTACTAAAGTAACTTTCCCCAACACTGCTGGTGTTTGCATAACAAAGTAAAAAATGTCTGTTGTGATTGTTTGTAGGGCTGATAAATGTGATAAATGTTTCCTTGTACTTGTACATGTGTAATGACAATAAAGTTGAATCTAATCTAATCTAAATATCAAATTGAAATATATTGTGCTCGCATATCAATGAATATGAAAAATAGTTCGCTAAAATAAAAACATTTTTACCTAAAATAAACATCAACTGTAAAAAATGTTGTAAATAAACTAAAAGGAGTAAATAAAAGGCACGTTTACATTTATTTTAAATTATACAATTATTTATTTTACAAAAGCTTTTTTTTTTTACTTCAGTTACTAAAAAATATGTTTTCAATTAGACATTAAAATAATAAAAAAAAATGTAATAAAATTAATAAAAAGAACAGAAAACATTTTTTTAATATATTTGAGTACATAAAAACTACATAAATAAAGCTAATAATATGTAAACAGAGAAAAGGCCAATGTAATTTTAATTGTGCTCAAGTAACTAATGTAGCGTAATGAAGGTTGCCCTGCGCGCTCGCGGTTTTAAAAAAACTTTTTTGGTGCGTTAATTTTGTCAATACTATTGTTCAAAATGGTCATGATTCGCACTCATCAAATAATTGCTTCTTACAGTTTTTATTTTACATTCTTCGGGTGATACAAAACACAAACGTTTCGGCACAATGCCTTCCAGTGTGTCGCAATTATTTGATGAGTGCGAATCATGACCTTTTTGAACAAAAGTAACGCTAATAAATTATTAATATTACCATTAATAATAATAATAATAATAATAATAATAATAATAATAATAATAATAATAATAATAATAATAAATGACTAGTTCTACTACTAATATAGAATATGAATAATATATAAATATTACATATAATAATATAATAAATTTAATATATATTATTTTATTGTTTACTAATTTACAATATTTTGGTAATTTTATTTATATTACAACTACTTTATGCTTTTTATGACTTCAAATGTAATTTTAATCACCAAGCTTTGATTTAATACACTAATACACTTCATCAACCATGTACACACATGCAATAATGTTTTTATATCTGTATCTTTTCATGTAAAGTGCTTTGAGAATTAAGTTTTAAATGTGCTATATAAAAAATAAATTAATATTATTATTAATAGAATTGCAGGTTAGCTATGTCTCTATATAATGACTTATATTTGATTGTAACTTTAACTTAATTTGATTGTAATGCAATAATGTGCACATTTTGTAAAACTGCTTTGAAACAATAATTATTGTAAAAAAGTGTTACACTAATAAACTTGAATTTAATTACATAAAGATTAAGGTTTCATTATTTAAATCACATATAGATCTAGTCTATAAACACAACATTATGCAAAATTATTAATAACTTTTTCCCTCTTGAACAGAAAAGACGTCTAACACAAGAAAAAAGCTCAAGGTTTGGAACAAGTGCAAGGGATTTTCATTTTTGGGTGAACTTAACGCTCAATTACTGCAAAGCATAATTTGTAAATTTGCACCAAAACACAGTAGACCACAGACTTTAATACCAGCAACTCTTCCTTCCATGAGCCATTGAAAACATTGGCCTGTGACCCACCAGAAGCATTTCTGAAAGCGGCTCCCAAATATGGCCAGAAGACGTAGTGCGTTTGTGTTCAGAGCGGACCACACACACACTAATGTGATAAATCCATCACCGCTGATGTCTGTCAAAATACTGCCTCGTGGGACTTTGATGATAACACCCAGAACTGGAATAAACAGACCTGGAACCCTCCTGATTCTCTACCTATAACATCATCATAGCCTGGGTTTCCATATACACAGAGGTTTTCTTCTTTGGCCCTGTTGTTTTCATAAAGCGTGCCTCTCCCAGCTTACAGGGCTTCAACAGTGCATATTTCAGCACCTCACGCAAAGTTTACAGTTTCTCTATATAAACACTGCTTAAACAGGTCAGTGTGGTCAGGATTAAGAGTCAATCCTTACTGCCTAGACGTGCCAAAGACCTATTTTTATTTTTTTTCTTTACAATATTCCAGATTAGAAATGTAGCTGGTGGAAATAAGCCAGGATCAACACCTTTAAATAAAGCTTCTCAGTGACGACCTTGTTTCTGATATACACTCAAACATGTTTGCCTTTGTTCAAACTACTGAAAAACGAGCCTAAAATGACAATTCCTGAAGGTTTTTTAGAGACAACTTAATTGCTTAATGTTTAATCCACTTATATTTGTAACAAACTAATGAGTAAAATTAATTCCTTCATGTTGTCCCAACAAAATATTGATTGTGTGGAACCAAAGACTATAGAATACACAAGATGTGTCACTCGTGTAGTTCTGAATGGGAAAAAGTGTAATGGTCAACATGACGAATGAAGCCCCGTCTACTAGTACAGGAGCCAATCCGCCATCAGACTGAAGCTGGATTTATCCTTTCGCCTGGCGCCGTATCGCACACCTCCGCTGACTGCACGCGCACCTCACGAAACAGACGAGACTTTTATACTTGCTGCGTTCACCGTTGTGATATTCTTGAAAACGACAGGGGGCGGTCAAAAGTAACTGACCGTAAAGTCAGGCGGATAAACAGAGAAGTAGAAAGTTTCTGGAACTACATCATATCATTAATGTCATTCAATATTAAACTAATTATTTTATTGTTTTAATAAACTATTTTAATGATTATAAAAAAAATTATAACCATTCAATATGTTTTAAATCAAACTTTGATGCATCACTTGCTTTTGTTCATATCTGGGACAGTTCTACCTATTAAAGTTTATTAAAATATTAATGACAACAGAACATGGGTTGCTCTACAAATATATTTTTTATTATGGCAAGAATAAAAGCAAAAAAAGTACACTTACTAGAAAAATACAGATGCTTTTTTTAGATTTAGCTCGTTCAATTCACACATTACTGTCTGGCTAGTTTCTGTCCTATACTTATGCTAATTTGCTTATTTTATATAGAGTTAAGTCAGAATTATTAGCCCCCCCTTTGAATTTTATTTTATTTTTTTAAATATTTCCCAAATTATGTTTAACAGAGCAAGAAAATTTTTACAATATGTCTGATAATATTTTTTCTTCTGGAGAAAGTCTTATTTGATTTATTTTGACTTGAATAAAAAAAGGTTTTTAATTTTTTAAACACCATTTTAAGGACAAAATTATTAGCCCCTTTAAGCTATATTTTTTTCTGGTGGTCTTGCGTAATTACCCTAACCTGCCTAGTAAACTTAATTTACCTAGTTAAGCCTTTAAATATCACTTTAAGCTGTATAGAAGAGTATTGAGAAATATCTAGTAAAATATTATGTACTGTCATCATGGCAAAGATCAAATAAATTAGTTATTAGAAATGAGTTATTAAAACTATTAGATTTAGAAATGTGTTGAAAAAATCTTCTCTTCGTTAAACAGAAATTGGGGGAAAAAAATAAACGGGGGCTAATAATTTAGGGGGGCTAATAATTCTGACTTCAACTGTTTATTTAGAGCCTGTTGAGCTTTGATAGGTAACCCTTAACAAACTTTTTCATATAACAACATTTTATCAATGATAAATACGAATGTAAATAAGATTGTATTCGGTGACCTTTGTTTCCACGTTCCTTTGAAAATGTTTTTTATTATTATTGTTGTTTTGTTCTGAATTGTTTTGAAAAAGAAAAAAAAATAAAATATAAAAAAAGGCAAAAATGGTCCAACATTCCTGACCATTATCACCAATAAAGGCTAGAAAAACAGGGCATCAGTATATTGTAAACTGATAGGTTCAAACATTCCTTTCCAGTTATCAAAGAAATAATTCTTTCCTTAATTATAGTCTTGTAACTATTCAATTGTTTTAAATTCACAATTGTAACATATGACTGGTGGAAAAACATTTCTGTAATTGTGTACCTGGGTCTCCACTTTTGCCATGGCCTTTCCTCCTTTAACAAAAACTTTCTACGCAAGTTTGCTTTACTATTTTTAGAGTTACTATTGTATTGTTTTTTGTGATTAAAGCAACCTGTGCCTGATGTAAATCCAATTGATTCAAGATTAGGATTAAATCAGATTGCAAACTTGATCATCAACTGTGTGAAATTTGTGTGTTTTTGGACTTTTCTGTATTGATTGGTACCAGGGCTTGACATTCACTTTTTTGATCACCACCCACTGTGGCTAGTAGCTTTCCAATGTTACTAGCCACTCTGCATTTTCACTAGCCACAATTTTGTTTTTGGGAAAATATATTTTATATGCATAAATATGACTTTAACATGCTAAAATTTCTTGATTTAGATTTTGTGTTATGTCCACATGCCTCCTCATTCATTTCACTTTTTGTGTGTCGTTAGTTTTTTATTTCACATGACTTTTCAGAGCTCAAAATTAAAGATGTACCAAGTTAATCTCTGACCACACTAAACAATAATTAGTTCTTGGACACAATTTTAAATGTCAAAACAAGCAAAATATAGCTGTATACTATACTTTTTATTTAACAAAACATTTCTAAAAAAAAAACAAAAAAACAACTGAGTTTCAAAAAATTATTGTTGTCATGTATCTAAAACTATGCCCAGTAATCTGTGCATCCTGGCTAAAGGTCTCTCACATCACCAGTTAACTACACATAAATAGGGATTTCTCCCATTTAAGCAATGTTATTGTAAAAATGATAAACTATATTAACAAAAACAACAGTAGGCAAAAGAAAGCAGGTGAAAAACATAACCGTGTGTGATAATGAAAGGATGATCACACGCACACGGTTAAACGTTAGGACAATTAATAATCTGTTCAAAGTGAAAGCAACCGGTGCTGCTTACAAAAATACAAATCTGGAGCTCTTGAAAGCAGCAAGACTGTGGGTGCATGAGCATAACTTTTTGTCTAGTCTATGTGAAAGAGAACCGATCACACCAATTGTGTTTCCAGGCACGGTTGCTTCACGCAAGGAAACAGTTGCGCGCATTACATTACCTGTGTGCGCGAGTGATCATCCTCTCATTAGGCATTTACCTGCTTTCTTTTGCTGGAGCGAACACAGTTATTTTTGTCAGTCGTGCTGCTTCTCGATTCTACGATCACATTTGCACGCATATTGGGTCATCCTTATTGTCGAACCCTGCTTTTAAGAAAACTACAATTTAAAAATAATTTTCAACCAGTTAAAGTGGCGAATGGGAGTGACTGTCTAACCCGCCACAGCTGAAATTGACCCGCATTTGGCGGGTTGGCAGGTGTCAATGTCAAGCTCTGATTGGTACCGTATTTCAGTATCGTGACAACCCTATTTTACTATGAACATGCTTTTTCTCTTTCTGTTTCGGCCTTCAATTTAAACCGAGATGCTGTTTTTGGCAAATAAAACTGACTTATATTAATAATGCTCGCTACAATCGATGAAGGTGAAAAAACAGAACCTTTCAAAAACTATGACATCTTTCTTGCTAGATGGTGGACTATGTAAAAACACTTTACCTTTAAGTCTCAATGACATGCACGAACATGCACGAACATTTTTTTTCCAACTAAACAATGCATCTGAGACTCAGAATAACTCCTATCATGCAGCAATGATGTGTCTTTATTTTGAATCATAGTTGCTTAATTGTTTGGATGCTAAAAAGATTTTTGGCAGTCGACTTTCTGGAAACTGTGAATCATTTTGACAGAAAATGGTTAGTTTCATAATTTTATGTTTTGAAAAGTGGCTGTTACGTTTTACAACAGAACCAGGTGTTTAGAAGGAAAAAACGAAGAATGATTTACAGTACATCTGACTAAAAGCTGTTTCAAGAGAAGGATTATTACGTTTTAATTAAATTCTGAAAATTAAATTCTGTATTTACTTGGAAAAGCATGCACTGAACGGCAGTGTCCTATAAGACCAGCAATGTGCATCAATCAAGTAAAAACATGGCCAATGTTCAGTGTTGACTTGCAGATAAATGAAGCGTAACTTCCTGTGGACTCAATCTTGCTCCATTGATCATCCAAGAGCACATTCAGGTGCAACAAGACTCTGGTTCTTCTCTGCAGGACATCTGGATGCCATTTCACCTTGTCCTTAACTGCATTAAAATTGCAGTATTAATCAGACATTCAATATGCCATTCTAAAGAATTAACAAGTTGATTTTAAGATTAACACTTGTCTGCAATCAAGTTTTTAGGTTCAATTCCAACTAATGTGACCACTACTGTATTTACTGAACAATTAGATGACTTCTACTGGAAAGAGAGGATATTCTTGACCTTTAATGGGAGTTATACTCTATGTAGGGCTACAATGAATATTTATTTTGACAACTGATTAACTTTAATTGAATAATCATTTTTGGACAAATAAAGCGTTAAAACTACAGTACTAATAATAAATAAATAAATACATTTCTGCTTGCACCAAAAGAGCGTCACATGCCCCCTTACTCTATTTATTAAGCATAAACAACAACAACAACAAAAA
Source organism: Danio kyathit (assembly GCA_903798195.1). NCBI lineage: Eukaryota > Metazoa > Chordata > Actinopteri > Cypriniformes > Danionidae > Danio > Danio kyathit. The sequence continues at coordinate 7,653,818 of LR812528.1, read as the reverse complement.
ACAATCAAAATTCCAAGAGAGTTTGTAAGTCCTGATGTCTGCATCTTCAACAACACATTCTCTTCGAGTGAAACCGGATCTTCAACACGCTCTTGTGTTTTTCCTGTGGGGTTTCAGACTGATTCTGTGTGTTTGCAGAGTTTCCCAGCAGCTTAACATCTACATGCTCTGAACGAGGACTTGACTCCCGGGGGCCACAAACGTCAAATTATTTGCAGGCTGGTAAACTGGACAAAGACCACAGCTGTGTTGTGTTTCCTCACAGCACAGACAGCCAATCGGTGGCCTTGAACCAACAAAGTGGGAGGGACTTAATACTGGCTGATGCCTCACACCTGCATTAGATTAAACTAATTGGCACAGGTGTGGAAGGACGAATGGGCAGGATTTTCACATTTTATCATCTGACAGTGGTTAAAAATATAGTCCATAGTACACTAACCAGACGCTTTCAGATACAATGCTCTATTTTAACACAAATCCTCAAATGCATGACATAGATCCTATTTATAATAGTCAACACTAGCAAACTAAGCATTGTTTTGCTAAGCAGTTGTAAGGTATTTTGGTATTATTGCCAAATGAATGTATTTATTCCATGTTCTGTTGAAATTCTTTATTCTAATTGGCTGGAAGGGGTGCAATAAAATAGTTTAATGCACAGGTAGTTTTGATCAGTTCAAAATAAATGCGCTACCCTCAAACATTAAGCCTGGTTTATACTTCTGCGTCAAGTGATCGACGTGACCCACGGCGCAAGCCTCGCGGGTAGCCGTGCATTTATACTTCTAAGCGCGGTTTCTGTTTATCTGCAATACACTTCCGAAACGCTAGTTGGGAGTAGGTGTTTATGTTTCTCTGTGTCGAGTTTCTTCGCTGGTGTTTTGTTTTTTTCTGAACGCTTCCTTATGTACAAGTAGCTCAAATTCGCTCATTTTAAGGAGGGAACCGGCAGACGCGCAACAACTTTAATCATAAGGTAAAAACAAAACAACAGTCTCCATCTGGAGCTCCTTCTCGGGACTCCACACTTGTAAACACTCGCTGCATCGGGCTCGCGCGGCTTTTACCTCTGCCCACACTCGTCAGCACTACCAAGCCGACCAATCACAGAGCTTGCGCTACGCCTACGCGTTACATTTTTTGAGAGGTGCGCGTCAACGTCGCCGACGGCCACTGTGAGGGGCTATGCGTCCACGCGTAGGCTGCGCCGTAGCATACGCGTGCCCTTGACGCGGAAGTATAGATCAGCCTTTAGTCTGAACCATAATAACTCAGTGACAGTTACCGAAGCCTTCATTTATCTGTAATTTCATGTGTAATTTCTCCAGCATCTGCTTCACCAGAAGCCAATGATGATCAGCCAAAGAGGTAGCTAACACATGTTACTATGAGCTATTAGATGTGATTATGTCATTTAAATGCACATACGTGATCTTTTGCTCTCTCTCATGCACACTATCTCTGTCTGCTTTTTATTGATTTAAAGAGACTAGTAGAGCTTACATTTCATTACTTTAGGCATGGGACGATAACCGGTTTCAAGTTTTACCGCAGTTTGGAAAAGTCAAGGTTTTAAAACCACTAAAATTTTCTGTTATACCGTTCCTAATGTATATGTCAAGCTTTTTTAATGTATTTTTTTAATGTGTTGTAAAGAAATCTGTACTTTTGAAACTAATGAAGACGGCAGAAGTCAATAATTTATTTTAATTATTTAGCTTGACATGTTTACTGCTCCAAAATATTATAAATGTTTCCTAAAATGAAATTTATTATGTTAAATGGTTGGCAAAGTAGTTTTTTTTACCTAGATATTTAAAAAGAACTTATTTTAGAGCATTTATCACAATACAGTGATACAGTCATATTTTTATTCAAAGTTATTATATCGTCAGAAACTTATACTGGCCCATGCCTACATTACATACAGTGAAACTTGCACTGTAAGGAGTGAAACTAATTTCAACTTGTCTACAACTTGGAAAATAAATCACAGTCTATGTTTTGTTCCGATTGACCATTTTTTAACTGGGATCCTACACTCATGGGATTTACACTCATGAGGAAGCAATTGTGTTTGAGGCTTAGGGTATGTCATTTCCATGTACTGAACTCTTATTATGCAGCTAGGTATATCTAGATTTTCATTACATGGCATATTTAATTTATTTTCTCCATTTTTAGCAGTATGCAAATTTACAAAAAAATAATTATAATTATGTTTTCATATGTCAGATCTATTCATAATCTAATCAGAGAAGAAAAGTGTCCTGGTTCTGATTCTAAACAACTCAAGGCAACGCCTGCACAATTCAGCAGAAACAAGGGAAAATGATAAATTGCAAACAAGCCAGATGTGCTGTGCTTATTTGTAGAGCTGGAACAACTGCAAACAATGCAATTGAATATCAATACTATTACAAAAAAATGCTACTAAATGGAGAAATCTTAGAATGGACAATTCAATACACATTTTCTTAAAATGGCCTTAAATGAATCCAGACTGAATCTCCTTGGAGAGACATCCCGAGCTGACTGAACTTTAAGGAAAAAAGGACATGCCTCTTGGGAAGCACAATAGTAAGGTATTGGGTATCAACAAGCCCAAGAACACATAGTGCGGAGGATTTTATTTGGACATGTGGATAATGGAGTGCTTCATTCCAATTCCTTAGATCCAGAAGTGTCTCTGACAGGGAAAGTAAAGTATAAAAACTACAGCTCAAGTGGCAAACTTTTGGACTTAAGGAGTGTCCACTTCAGAGCTTATTCTGGCCAAGAATTGGTCATGAGAAGAGGTAATCTGACCGACATCAAGCCACAACCACAAAAACAGACTGCAGTTCAACAAAGTGGCAGTTCAGAAATCCCACTTTATTCAAAATGACTAAAGATCCTAAACAAACATACACCTACTAACAAAGCATAGTTTTCATCTTGGTGCTTATTAGGGACAGAGCACCGGAACGGTGCGTAGGCCTTATTGGAATTGCTCTGTTTATTATTATTATTATTATTATTCTCCGGAATGAATCGCGATTTTGAGGGTCTAAACATGCCCGAAAACTCACGAAACTTTGCACACGCCCCAAAAGTGGCGAAAATTTACGTTTATTATAGGTTTCAGAAGTGGGCGTGGCAAAATGACTCAACAGCGCCTCCTATAAACATAGAACAGACTTGCCCCCGAGCTACGAACCACACGCGCATACGAAAATTGGCACACACCTCAAACATGCCAAACCATACAAAAAAGTATCTTGGAGCAATATCTCAAACCCAACAGGAATTCGGATATTTTTGCTTTAAATGAAATCTTATACACTTACGGCCACTTTATTAGGTACACCTTATTAGTACTGGGTTAGACCCCCTTTTGCCTTCAGAACTGCCCTAATCCTTTGTGGCATAGATTCAACAAGGGACTGGAAATATTCCTCAGAGATTTTGGTCCATATTGACATGATAGCATCACGCAGTTGCTGCAGATTTGTCGGCTGCTCATCCATGATGTGATACTCCTATTCCACCACATCCCAAAGCTGCTCTATTGGATTGAGATCTGATGACTGTAGAGGCCATTTGAGTACAGTAAACTCATTGTCATGTTCAAGAAACCAGTCTGAGATGATCTGCGCTGTATGACATGGCGTGTTATTCTGCTGGAAGTAGTCATCATAAGATGAGTACACTGTGGTCATAAAGGGATGGACATGGTCAGCAACAATACTCAGGTTGGCTGTGGCGTTGACACAATGCTCAATTGGTACTAATGGGCCCAAAGTGTGCCAAGTAAATATCCCCCACACCATTACACCACCACCACCTTAACGAGCAGCTGGATAGGAGTACCTAATAAAGTGGCCGGTGGGTGTATATCTTGGGAATTGGGACTTATAATCTCACATTTTTGTGTGTATTGAAAGCCTACAACAAGCTGTTACCTTGCAAGCTGTTAACTTGTAATTGTAGGTTTATAACTACATAAAATAAAAACAACATTTTCCTTAAGTTTAAAACAGTATGATTTTAACTGTTTTGCGAAAACTGCAAGTTTTCAATTCAATACATCCAAGTTAATTAACTTCTTTGAAATATAAACCACTCCAAAGGCTTTTTTAGATTCATTTTACAGATTCTAGTACCCAATGGGCTCTAAGGGAGTCCTCACACTATGCACAGTTGCCTTGGACAGGGCCGAAGCACGCTCGTCCCCCCTCCCGTCTCCCTTGACGGCCTGCACTCACATTACATTCGGGCCTGAGCACACTTCCGTCAGCGATGATGCGCTGTTCAGTTTAAGAAGAGTGTGCATGTAGTGCTCTCGCTCAGCACAGTGAAGATTTCTTTATATCGTTTAAGTCGTTTGATATGCGGTGACACTCCGTCAAATATTTCGCCACTATTATCAGCCACTTTTGACGCTCATAAACAATCAAGAATTCCTCGTGCTGAAGGAATTAGGAGGTTTGCTGAAGGTGCAGCTGTCGTGCAGTGAGGGGTTTGCGTCTTTAATAATCTACGACAGTTTGCATTCATTGAACAGTAAGAATGATTATTAAATCCATATGAAACAGTCCACTAAAAGTCACGTCTCGTCTTCGTCTTCCTGAGCCCAAGTGAACCGCACTCTGGCACACCTCTTCCAACCGGGCCAGGGCCAGCCAACTGAACCGCGCCTGAGCCCGATTCAGAGCCCTAAAATTTAAATCAATTATTTATTATTTACATCAGCCTGGTTTCTCACTCAAACCATTACATTTTCCAGTAATTCTGATAAAAGCTTTCACACTCCGACAAGGAGTCAGTTTATTGGAATTTTCCAATTTCTATGGTTCATAGGTGATTTTTTTAATATCCCCGTCTTTTCTAGATGTGAGTAGATCTGCACCGTCAACTATTCCACAATCCTACCATAATAAAGGGTTTTATTTTGGGAAATGTGAAAAGTGCATGAGCACACGAAATATTGCTTAGTGGAAAATGATGTAGAAATAAAAACACTGCGTGAGGTGAAGCGAGGGGCTTGAAACGTGTTGTTTTAGGAAGACGGGGCATAGAAAGTGCACGAAGTCAAGACGGTTATGGGCTGCTCTATAAAAACTCAGTCGGAAATGGAGAACGAGGAGATCCAGGGAGTCTTTTTGGACCTGTAGTCTCTGAAAGAGAAGCCCAATTCGTCATGTGTGAAGTGCAGCTCTCCGTTAACACCCTGAACGATTAAACGAGCAGACATGAGATGTCCTAGGGAGCAAAAAACTAACAGAGTCTGGAAAAATCATTCATGGATGCTTGAAACTCTTATTCCTGTTCCATCGCCAACGAATAATGCACCTCAGACATTATAGCCACCTTGAAGTGTCTTGGCCGGCATAATATGAGTTGCAAGGGCCAAGACAGTAAAGATCAATTTGCTCTGCACTTTGGGATTTCTGTTGTGGGACTAAAGAGTGTTTGGTGCTGACAGTCTCATCTGATTGACCATTTACACTTCCAGTCAGTCCCAAAAAAATGCATTTATTGCTGTAAAATGATCAAATTAAAGGGGCCTCGGCAGTGAGGAGCAGATATTTCTGCCGGAGAATAATGGAATGTCTAATCCAATCTCAATCTCACTGATTTCTGGTACAAGAATGCACACACTGTCCAGATTTTAACATTTCTATATGGCCCTTGTTCATAATACAGGATATTTGAAACATTTTTCAGCTCAGACATGTCATGGGAAAGGTTGAACAGATGGATGCAAATGGCTGCAAGCATACATTTTGCAATGAATGGATGGATGCATTGCGATGGATGCATGGATACATGGCAATGTATGGATTGACACATTAATATTTGCATAGCCATGAATGGATGCATACATTTATACATAGCGATGGATAAATACATGTGTGTATACATAGCGATGGATGAATGCATGCGTGTATGCATAGAGATTGATTGATGCATGTGTGTCTGCATAGAGATTGATTGATGCATGCGTGTATGCATAACGATGGATGAATGGATGGATGCATGCATGTATGTATGCATAGCGATGGATGGATCCGTGGATGTATGGGTGGATAGCGATGGATGATTTATGGATGCATTGATGCATAGTGATGAACGGATGCATAGCAATGGATTGATAAATGGATTTATGGATGGATGGATTTAGGAATGTATAGCAATGGATGGATGTATAGATGGATGTATGGATGAATACAAAGTGATGGATGGATGGATGGATGGATGGATGCAAAGTGATGGATGGATGCAAAGCGATGGATGGATGGATAAATGGATGCAAATCGGTGGATGGATGATGCACAGCAAAGCGATGGATGGATGCAAAGTGATGGATTGATGCAAAGCTGTGGATGGGTGGATGGATGCACAGCAAAGCGATTGATGGATTGATGCAAAGCAATGGATGGATTGATGCAAAGCAATGAATGGATTGATGCAAAGCAATGAATGGATTGATGCAAAGCAATGGATGGATGCACAGCAAAGCGATGGATGGATTGAGGCAAAGCAATGGATGGATGGATGGATGGATGTAAAGCGATGGATGGATTGAGGCAAAGCAATGGATGGATGGATGGATGGATGTAAAGCGATGGATGGATTGAGGCAAAGCAATGGATGGATGGATGGATGGATGGATGTAAAGCGATGGATGGATTGAGGCAAAGCAATGGATGGATGGATGGATGGATGTAAAGCGATGGATGGATTGAGGCAAAGCGATGGATGGATGGATGGATGGATGGATGGATGGATGGATGGATGGATGGAAAGCAATTGATGGATAGATGGATGGATGGATGAAGGAATGGACGGATAGATGCAAAGCTATGGATAGATGGATGTGTTGATATATGCATGTATGCATGTATATATGGGTGCATGGCGATGGATGGACAGATGGATGGATGTATGCATGAATGTATGGATGCAAAGCGATGGATGGATGATTGAATGGGTGTATGTATGGATGGAAAAATGCAATGTAATGGATGGATGGATAACTGCTTTGGAATGGATGGATGCATG